>OVAV01001956.1:0-12084 GCA_900406375.1 Iberis amara
TCCTTGTTGAGATTTGAGCTTCTTTATGCAAGACTTCATCATATTCCACCTTAAGTTTAGGTTCGATATGGCTTTCATGCTTCATCACCTCTTCTTTAACCATAGTGAGTCTGGAATTACTTTTTGGAGGGACAGCTGGATTGAAGACCCTTTTCTTGATCTCTTTTAGTGATAAACGCTGATTAGGAAGATCAACAACAGCTCCTACAGTTGCAAGAAAAGGTCTCCCTAGAACCAAAGGTTCATCTGAATTCTCATTCATCTCCAAGATATGAAATTCAACAGAAACTAGACAACTCCCAACTTGTACCAATAAATCATAGATAAATCCACTCGAAGATATAGTAGAATCATTAGTAATTTTAAAGGTAATCATAGAAGACTCGATACCTGAAATCCCCAATCTCTCTGCAACAGCTATTGACATGACGCTCACATTAGCTCTAGTATCATAGAGAGAATCTGTGAATTCTACTCCATTAATTGAACAAGGAACCAAAAAATCCCCAGCCTTGGAACGATCGGTCTGAGTTTTCTGATTTTTCCAGAGAGTTTGGACCGATCGGTCCGGCTTGGACCGATCGGTCTGGCTTGCACCTGCTTCATCTGCGAGCCAGCTTGACCAGTCTTCAGTAAAATAATCATAACTCTTGATTGCACCGATGGATCGACTTAAAACCACTTCCATATGAAAGATAACTCATGTAGAAATCTTGTGTCAAAATGTCAGCTTCATCCATCGGTGGAAACATCTTCAAACGTTGGAAAACTTCTGACCTTTCTGCCGGATTCTGCACTTAAATATGCCAATTTGCATCCAAAACGTCCTGAACACCTAGAAGCCTATAAAACATACCAATTTTGCAGAGAAAAGCTCGAATAACGTTGAATAGAAAGCATAAATGCTTACTATAAAGCATTAAAACCGAGTAATATCAGTAGGGTATCGTAACAACGTATGGATTCAATGTAGACTCGATAAGCGCTTCGGTAACAATGAATGTTTTACATATCCCCTAGATTTCATGCACATTTCGTCGACACCTTTGAATCAGACACTGTTGTTGTTAAAATTTCATATGAAACCTTTAGTTATCTCGACATATTTAAATTTAATAAGAGATGTTTAGGTTCACCTGAAGTTCACGAGATTATAAACTCATGATGGGGAGATTAAGAAGTCAATAAAAGAACCTTTGATAAAATTGCTTCTTGCCGTAAAGGTTTATCGAATCGGAAAAGGATTAATCCACAGAACGAAAATTTCGCATACTCCCTGCGTGATCAAACTGATAAAGAATCTTCCAATGAATTCTCGGAGGCTGAGTTTCTTTATCGCTTACGTCAAGCTTTAAACACGTCATCTTTAGCTGAAGAACAACTCTGGAGACAGCGTAGTCGGGAACACTGGTTACCTGAGGGAGATCAAAATTCTAGATTTTTTTATACTAGTGTGAAAAATCAAAGAACTAGAAACAAGATACAAATGCTATATGACTCTAATGGAGTGGAGAATTTTGAAGAAGGACCAAAAGGTGAAATCGTAGTTTCATACTTCTGAAACCTCTTTTCTTCTACATATCTGTCAAGAAATACGGAGGTTATGGCGTCTTTCACGCCTCGAGTCACTACTGCAATGAATCAGAGACTCCTAGCTAAGGTTTCTGAGATTGAAATACGAAAGGCAGTATTTGATATCGATCCTAATAAGTCTCCTAGAGCTAATGGGATTACAAGCTTATTTTACCAGAGATTTTGGAACGTTGTTAAAGGCCAACTAATGAAAGAGATCAATGATTTCTTTAAGAGTGAAATCTGCCCACCGAAGTGGAACTTTACACATATTTTCATAATCCCTAAAGTCTTTGTACCAAAGCATATGACCGAACTCCGTCCTATTAGCTTATTCTCGGTTCCTTATAAGATTCCATCGAAGGTTATTTGTAACCGGCTTAGGCTGGTATTATTGAGCGTCATTTCAAGTACCCAAGGAGATTTTTTCGCCAAAAGGCTAATCTCAGAAAATATCCTATTAGCACACGAGATGGTAATGGCTTACGCACTAGTCCCAAATGGTGTACTCATGTATGGCTATCAAGACAAACATGTCTAAAGCCTATGAGAGAGTAGAATGGATTTTCTCCTAGATATATTGACATCTGGGGGGGGGAGGTTTGATACAAGATGGATAGCGTGGATCATGTCTTGTGTAAAACCGGTTTCGTACTCAGTGCTTTTAAATGAACAAGAGCACAACTTTATTAAATCGAAGAGAGGGCTCAGACAAGGTGATCCATTATTCTTTGTGCTGAGTTCCTAGTACATAGCCTTTACCATGCCGAGGTACAAGGGAGAATCAGTGGTATGAAACTTTCATTACAAGGTCCGGCCATTCATCATCTACTATTTGCAGATGACAGTCTGTTTTGGTGTCGTTCTAATCTTCAAGAAAGCAACGAAATCGTTAAATATCTACAAGAATATGGGGATGCCTTGGGTCATATGATTATTTTCCAAAAATCGTCGATTGTGTTTGGAGATAAAATCGATGAAAACATAAAATATCAAAGAGTGAAATCCTTGCTTATATATTTAAGAAATTACATAGAAGACTTCATGGATGGTATGCAGAAACTCTGTCACAAGGGAGTAAGAGATTTTATTGAAATGTTGCTATGGCTCTTCCGGATCATGCCATGTCCTGCTTTCGATTGCCTAAATAAATTCTGAAGAATCTAACTAGCGCTATGATGGAGTTTTGGTAGAGCTCAAAAACTGAGAAACAAAACCAATCTATTGGGTTACTTGGCAATGCTGACCTAAGAAAGAGGGAGGACTTAGATTTAAATATTTAGCAAAATTCAACCAAAGTCTACTGGTGAAACAGGCATGGTGTCAATTAGAAAAACGACTAACCTTTTAGCTCACGTTTATAAGCTCGATATTTCCCAAAAATAAATTTTCTAAATTGTCGATTGGGTTCACGACCCTTATTTGCCTGGTGGATTCATGGTCGGGAACTTCTCCAAATAGGACCTCAAGAGTGATCAGTAATGATGCTGATACATATGTCTGGATAGCTGCTTGGCTACCGTCTGAGAAACCACGAGCTTCGTTCAATCCAAATGGATCGATGAATGTGTTGTTAGGGGTCTCTAATTTGATATATACACTCACAGGAACATGAAAAAGAGATGTTATCTTTCACTTATTTTCAAATGAAGACAAGGAGATGATTCTGAAACTGAGACCAAACTTACATCGTACAGACAAAAACATTTGGCATCTTACAAAAAACGGAGTATATACCGTTCAAAGTGGTTATGCTCTGGTGAATTCTTTACGACATGATGTTAGTTCTCCTCAATCTTTAGACCAACCTTCATTGAATGGCCTATTGAATGAAGTCTGGAACATTAAGACATTGCCAAGAATAAAGCTCTTTATTTGGAAAGCTTTAAATGGTGTTTTTGCAGTAAAGGAAAGGCTACGCTCACGTCTCATACCTTTAGATATTTTATGTTTGATATGTCACCACTATGAAGAATATGTTAATCATACTCTTTTTGACTATTTTGTAGTTCTTCGGGTATGGTAGCTTGTAGGAGTGCCTCAAATGAAGCAGATTTTCTTTCCCATTATGTGTTTGTCAATTTTGATTTCTTGTTCCGGCTGTCTAAGGATAACAAAGTTGCAGATTAGATTAAACATCCATGGCCATGGACTGTGTAGGCAATATGGAAAACAAGAAATGATTGTGTGTTTATAAATGCCTCATCCTTTGATGCAGAACAGGTCCTCTCACAAGCTAGAACAACGGCTGTAGCATGGTTTCAAGCAAGAAATTTGGAGATAGATCTTGCCAATCCGGTAATGCTCTCCATCACTACATGTCAGCCAATTTGGACACCCCCTCTAGACGATTTCTCATGTGAAATGTGGTCCTTGCTTGGCGGAAGAACCTGTCCTATAGCAGGAGCTACTATGTTTCATGGGAGAGCAGCTTGGGATTCAACTCTATCAAGCTTTCAAGATTCAATCTCCAGCCTCGCATGGCCAGGATTTGATTTCAGAAATTCAAAACCCAGAGGAATGGCCAAGATTTCAATACTTGTTTGAGGATTTGACTTTTAAGTTGAATGACTTTGCGGATTATCGTTGTGTTAAGTGTTCTGCAGCTATCGCGTTAAGTCTGGTACGCGATGGAAGAATACAATCCTACATACCGAGATTGGCTCCGTCTTGGCTTGAGAATGATCTTCGAGCAAAAGTAGAATCTTCTTGTCGCTAATGTCTTCTTATTTGGTTTTGTTGGTTGTGATTGATTATGTGTTCTTTTGTTAAGACCTTTCTTCTTTCACTCGAAAAAAGAAATTAATTTTCAATTTTATATTTCTAACAAGGCTAAATAATTAAATAAAATTTATGTGAACTTAAATTAC
The DNA here is from genome assembly GCA_900406375.1 of Iberis amara. Classification (NCBI taxonomy): domain Eukaryota; kingdom Viridiplantae; phylum Streptophyta; class Magnoliopsida; order Brassicales; family Brassicaceae; genus Iberis; species Iberis amara. The sequence goes on from OVAV01001956.1 coordinate 4,443, forward strand.
ATTATTTCAGTCTAAATTTGTGTTTTAAAGATCAAAGATAATAATATAATGATTAATCAATATCAAAAATCAACCAATAAGTCTTAAAGGGAAAAGATTAAAAAATCAATGCAATGAAAACGAACATTTAAGATCTAACTCAAGGCTTTTTATCACCATGAGATGCATCAAGATGATCATTTTCATCATTCACTTTCTCAATTTTTACTTGTACATCCCCAATTCTTTAGTGCATTATTTTTTGTTGCAGAAGACGAGTCGTTCATATCAATAGTACAAACATCTTTCCTTTTTAATGTAGGAGAGATAAGATTTGGAGTAGATCCCTCTGAAGTTTCAATGCTACTTGTTAGAGGCAAGATTTCTTTAAATTAAGAAAAAATGTCATATTTGTATAATGGAAAAGTGGCTACTATATAAATTTAATAACTCATATTAATTTTAATTGTTATAATCAAAAATCTTATTTTCTAATTTCATTGCAGATGAATTTCCAGATGCTAAGTTCCAATATTCTTTCACAAATGCATATGTAGATACATTGAAACTTTGTAGGTATCATAACCACCATTGAGATTATTGTTTTCAACATCTACCACAAAAGAAAATGTTTTTCCAATAAGATCTTTGATTTCTCTAGGTGTACATCTTCTAGATTCTGAATTTGATAAATAACAAATATTAAGACAAAAAAAAATTATCCAAGTTTAAACTATTTAGACAAAATACTCTTTTGGTATTACCATAATCGATAATTATAATGTGAATTAGTTAAATATTTATTCTAAAAAAAATTTAGACAACCTTCTCATAAGACTCATTCAAAAGTGTAAGAGTACAAGCACATATTATTTCAGCAGCGACAACATCAAAAACATGAATGTCGTGTGATATGAATCTTGTACCTATCCAAATAATATAGATTATTAAGAATATATTTAATAATACATAATTTTCAATTAAGTTTAGTAATGAGTATACCTTTTTATTAAATGTTAAATTGATTAATCAAAGTGAAAAAGTGTAATATTTACAAGAAAGTTTGTTTTAGAAGAGAAATGAAAAGATAAAACTTTTAGGTGAAATAAAATGTTCAAAGGTGCCACGTTAAAATATGTCGCTAGAAAACCCAGTGGGATAAAACTAGCAACAGAAAAAAGAGTACAACCTTTGATCACAACCTAAAAACAGAGAAGGAGAAAAAAATAAGTAATTCAAGCTGGTCAAGAGCAGGTGCAAGGAAGAGCTAGGATTGATGAAAAGATAGCCATCGTTGATGCAACTAATGGAGAGGTTGGTCAGTGGTGTATCGAATGGTGGTGATGCGGTCCGCTATGCGACGATTGATCTGGTGCGTGATGTAGGAGGTGGTGTGGTGGGGCTTGTGGTGATTCTGAGAATTTCTTTTGAGCCAAAGATGGTAAATGGTGGCTTAGAAGCATAATTTGAGTAAGATGGCATCGATTAAAGATAACGTTCGGAGGCGAAGGGAGGTGAGAGTTCTGGTCCAATCCGGCGTGATGCGCGTGCAAAGGATGGCGGTTGTTCGCTCGGACGAAACCGTGAAGATGAACAGGCAGGCAAAGAAAATATGATCTCGTGTCTCGTCCGTTTCTCCACATAAGGAACATGGTGTTGCATTTCCCCAACGACTCATCCTCGAGCCCGTTGTTAACCCGTCAAGAACTGCAAGCCAAGAAACAAACGCATAACTGGGAATAGATTGGAAAAACCATATAGAAGAAGACCATAATTTCCTGGCGTGGGAGGTACTTAGCTGCTTCCATGTATGAGAGGAGGAGAAGGTAGGCTTGAATAGGTATGTACCATGACGCCATAGCACTGCATTTGGATTAGAGGTCGGAGAAGGAAATGGTAACTGTATCAATTGCTCACAGAGGTGACTTAAGGCTGGAACTTGCGATCGACGGATACACCAACTGTTGCGATTAGCCGCATTTGCTAATTCGGCATGTCGAGGGACGCCAAAATCTTGAATGCCAGCATCGTCGGTTTCCGCGATCAGAGGTCCAAGAGTTGACCAATCCTTAAACCAGAATGATGTGTTGCGACCATCACCAATATTATATCTGAGGAATTGAGATGCCAAAGGACGGATCTTTGAGTAGTTTTTGCCATATCCATGAGCCGCAATAATTGTTAGGAAGTTCCCAGAAAGTTGAGCCACGAATGAGATAGTGCTTTGTCTATGCTGCCCATAACGAACCTATATCTGAAACTAAACGCCAAATTAGAGCAAGATAAAAAAGAAGAGAAGTATCCTCAAGGTTACGAATACCAAGACCCCATGCGTGTTTCGGAGTACAGACGTCATGCCAAGCTACCTATGCCATGTGATGAGATGATGGAGAGCCAGACCATAAGAAGTTACTGCATAGGCTACTAATCTCACGAATACAAAATTTTGGCAAGCGAAAAGCCTATTGCCAAAAGTTGATCGTACTAACAACCACCAAGTTGATCAATTGGAACCTACCAGCATAGGATATGAATTTTGAGGCCCAAGAGGTCATCCTACTTTGAATTCGGCCCAAGAGTTAGCCGCTTGGTTGTCAACAGTAGAGCAAGGTATCGTATGGGTAATGACTCTTGCTTAATACCTATACTTTGCACGTTAGCTAGAAGTTTCGGACTCGGGTTACCCGTGTGGAATATGGAGGATTTTTGCACATTGACCTGCAGTCCCGAAGCTTTGCTAAGCACGTCCAAAACCTGAATGAAAACCCGTGACTGAAGATGATTTCCCATCAATGAAGACAAAAATGTCATCAGCAAAGCATAGGTGAGTTAGACTAATGTCACGGCAAAATGGATGATAGCTGAAAGTACCCGATGCCGCACCTGCATTCAAGAGCTTGGACAAAACATTGTTAGTTATTACATAAAGATATGGCGAGAGTGCACAACCTTGGCGAATCCCACAGGCACTGGGAAAATAGCCAGTTGGTTCTCCGTTGAGGGACACTGTAAAAGTCTATGTAGAGATGCAGAGATGTATCCAATGGATAAAACGCGCAATTTTTGGTCGAGGCTGCAATTGCTGGTTGTTCTTGACGCTTTGCTTTTGGTCGAGAATTAGGACGGGAAATGTCAGTGTCTTTTCACACGATTTTTATCAACATCCATTATGCTATCATCATCATTTTTGAGGATCTGACCCTCCTCTGCGTCTTCATCATCAACCTTGTCTTCGGCTAGGACATGAAAGCGTGACGGTGAAAATGAGGAGGAGTTGTGAGGCGATGAAGCATGAGCCATTTTTGGAGAATGTGTGGCTCAGTTTGTGCGTGAGACCATGGACCATTCAGAGTTGTGTGCCTCATCCTTCTGTGATTAAGCGTGCATTTTAGACCTCTATTCAATGACTGGAACCGTGATAATGGAGTCACTAGTGGATACGTGTGCGACAGATTCAAGGGCTGGGTCATTGAGTGAAACTATTGCGATAGAAGCAGAAGACGCAGGAAGAGGCATCGTGTTACAGAGCTCGTCTATAGCAGCTTCAATTACTTGCTGAAGACTTGTAGTAGAAACATTTAGAGAGTTAGAGATTGTATTTTGATGAGAAAGGTGATCAGAATCGGCAAACAAAGGAGTTTTGTGATTGATGGTGGAGCTCGTAGTGATTGCGGGGATCTTGATAGTGTTTGCTGGAGGAGAGACGGTGGTGATTGGGCTTGCATTGGTGGCATGAAATGTCGCAGAAGCAGGTTGAGAAGATGCAATGGCTGATTTCTTTTTATAATCTGAATTCTTATGTCCCCATGAATGACATAGTGAGCACTTGGGAGGAAGCCAAGGAAAGGAAACGAGGACTAGTTGTGGTTCATTGTCAAGCTGAATTTGATCGATCTGTTCCTTATCTAGATTAACAATGACAAGTACTCGAGCGCCATCCAAGCGAATGCATTTCTCCGTGGTAGGATGGAGTTTCTGTGATTGGCCCACGATATCACGGAGAAACTGGAGACTAGCATAAGAGAATAGATAATCATGTACATTACGGAAGTCAACCCAAAGCGGTATAGAGGTGAGATTGGGTTTTGTTGAAGCCTTTGATGGGCACCACTCTTGCACGACAAGCAAGACGTCGGAGATGTGCCAGTAATGAGTATACCTTACAATGTCTTTGGTGATATGCTCTTTACTTTTGCCACACCAGAAGATCAGTTTAGTAGAATAAGTATCTTTCGTTTTCTTTTGATGTTATTCCACATTTTTGTTACACTTAAAGTGTGCTAGGTAAAACAAAGACTAGTCGTTTTGTATTGCCAAAATAGTGACTAATGCGCTCACTTTGCAAAACTTTGATATATAAGAAAAGGAAATGGAAAAAAGATTGGAGTTAGAGATTTTTTTGTCGACAACTGATATATACGTTTTTTAGAGATAGAAGTACGTTCTTTTGGAACTGCCATTCAAAAACTGGAATAGTAAGTTGTCCACGTTAGCAGGTTAAGTAACAACCCGCACCACACCACGAAATGTAGAATCTCAGCCTGTGAGTAATTTACTTGTTTAGTAGCATCTGGAATTATCTGTTCCGGTATATGAAATCCACAAGAAGTATATGCGATCCCACAAAGGGAAATTATAAATCCTTATTCGGGTAGTTGTCCTCTTTAAGAGGATAAGAAACACTAGTGATCCCACTACCAGGATTTCTAAATCTAAAATACTAAATATAACCCCCAAATTATCTTAGAGTCGGTTATAACCGAGCCAGAATTAATGCATAGGACACATAAACCATGAGGCTCCATCCCTAGAAACTGAATAACTATGGTGTCAGACAAAATATACAACAAAACCAAAGAGAGTAAGACAAAAAAGGAAAATAATTATTATATGGATGAGAAGAGGGCCACATGACCATATCAATCCCACAAAATCCGCCGCCCGAGATGCCTTGCTTGGAATTGAGAGACTCTGTATGTCACCTCCATAACTTAACTAGATTGGAAAACCACCGGTTTCCATCCCAAGTCACCAGGCCCTGCAAAACAGTACCAATCGCCAAACCATATCAGCGACTGGCTCAGAAGCCAACAGACCACACGCCCAAATCCAAACGATAGAGGTCCAAGTCTCAAAAGACGAGGCAATCACATACACAGGATCAAGATTCCCAAAAGCCAACCCAATGAGCCCTACTCAAGTCCGATCAGACTTCCTCTCATGCCATTGCACTATAACCGCCACTACGCCACCATAGATCCACCTTAGGTACGCTCCAAAACTCCATGTGAACCACATGCAGCCTCCACAGAGCGATGGGTATCAGAGAGAGATTATGCAAAAGATAAAAACCAATTCCAAGCAGGAGAACTAGATCTCGACCGTAGGACATGAAGCAGCAGAGTTGCATGCAAAGGGAAACCGGAAAAGAATCAGATCAAAGGCAAAAAGGAATAGAAATGGAATAGGGTGAAACGTTGGGAAGAAAACCATCAAAGAAAAAAGCAGTATTTACAGCCTGCCGACGCCGGTGAGAAACTGGACACCAGCAGATTAGAAAGTACTGGAAAAAGATAAACGGGCAGGTGAAAATGAGAGAGATAGTCGCCATAGAGAGAAACATTTTTCTTTCTTGTTGGAGTTAGAGATTTAAGTTTTATAGAATATGTATAAAAATAAATATCACAATTTTATACTTCGGAACAATTTAATTTCTCTTTAATTGTTTTCTTCGGGTAGTCATTAACATTCAAACTACTATTTTGAGTAGAACATGATTTGATTTTTTTTTGTTTTCCTGCATAAAGGCAAAACGCAAGACCATCTTTTTGCAATTTACAAGTATTAGTATTAAATTATCAAAATTAATATGAGATAATATAATGAATAAGTCGAAATTAATGTCTTTTTAGAAATTTTATTAAATTAGTAAAAAATAATTATATTAATTTGCTAATAAAGGTCTTCATTTTTGGATATTTTAGATTAAATAAATTTTGAGTGCAATCCCAAGCGTTCGATATGCTGCAAAAACCTAATTTCAATATACTAAAGAATAATAGCATTTATTTATTATGAACATAAATAAATTGAAAAAATAAATGATATCATTCTGTTTACCGGAATAATGCTTGATTTTGGCACCCTGGTTATGAAAATAACCTTTCACCCTCAAACTCTTGACCAGCTTTCACCTTCTCATTCTCATATTGTCCCCATAAGGTACATCCCGAGCAATCATCACAAAATTATTATAACTTATCAAAACTTATATATAGATAAAACCCAAAAAAATCAAATCTAATATTGTAATCTAACTTACTTTTCATCACAAAGTTCAGTATCGAGCTTGTTTTTTGGCGAGTTGTTTATTTGGAACTTATCCATAGTACCAATAGATACCACTTGTCTGATAACATCTACACATAAAAAGAGTTTAGGAAGTATTTGTATATACGATATACTAATAATTTTTGAAAAGATATAGTATATTATAATATAGACTTACCATTTAAAAAAAGAAAAATGATATTCTCTTGATAGAATAGATGAAAAAGTTTGAAAGATAAATAAAAATCACCTGGATCACACTTAGGATCAAAATCCTAATACCAGTGGATATTAGAAAATTCAACTTGAATTGATGGTTTATTGAGTCGAAAATCGTAGACTAAATTCTCGATTAACTTCCATTGTCCAACTTTTAGTTGATCTTCATATTGAGAGATAAGTTCTTGTTTTAGAGTCACATGAATTTTATTGTAAGAATATGTAAAAATTGAATAATAATTGCAATAATTTTACATTTTATTAAATATGTTGTGAATAGAGTTTTATATGTTTTTTTTTTTGTTAACTCGAATTTAACTTCTTAATTTGATAACAAAATATTCAACATTGGTAGATTTAGAAATAAAATATACCATCATATACGTACTATAAACCTTATATATTATTGAAAACTACTTATATTACTTGCAGCTAAAACCAATTTCAAAGATCTGGAACCGTTGGTTGTTTTCTGATACCACGCACGAACAATTTTTGCATGAATCTTTCAAGTAGTCTTTAAAAGTTTCATGTTTTTGAGAGAGGCAACTAATGCATTCGACATTTTGTTTTCTTTTTTTCCCGATCAATATAGTAGAGGTTATTTTGACGATTATGGTTGAAATGGAATTTACTCAACTATATTTTATAATCTAATATGAATCGTTAACAGTAAAACGACAAATAGAACAGAAATTTTAAAAATGGAATCTAAGATTTTATAATTTTATTAATGAATGGAAGTTTCCTAAGCTAATAACATAATTTAATTTGTTTAGATTATGAAAATTTATATGAACTATTAAATTTAAAAAGTATATTTTTAATTTTTATACGTAAAAATATTTAGTTTAATATATTACTGCTATTTTGGGAATATACTTTTATAAATTAGTATGTGTATACTATAAATTTTATTAATCAGCTCACCAAAAAAAAGAAATATTAATCATTAATTTGAAAATAATCTTCTTTCCTACACGTTAAGATATTTAATTCAATATAATACAAAGTAGTTTGGAATTTAACTTTCTTTTAACATTCGCGTATATGTAAATAAATATTAGTTGTATTAAAATAAGAGAAAATTTGGAAAAATACCCTATTTGGGTTT
>OVAV01001959.1:367-12063 GCA_900406375.1 Iberis amara
CAAGGACCAGAGAAGTTTTTCAAGACAAGAGCAGAGAAGTACAAGAGCACTGTCTTCCGTACAAACATACCTCCTGCGTTTCCTTTCTTCGGCGACGTTAACCCTAACATCGTCGCTGTCCTCGACGTCAAATCTTTTAGCCATCTATTCGACATGGATCTAGTTGATAAAANCCTCATCGGCGATTTCCGACCTAGCCTCGACTTCTACGGCGGCGTTCGTGTCGGAGTTTATCTCGACACCACCGAGCCAAAACATGCCAAGGTCCGTACATTTTTATCTTTGTTATAATGTTACTAAAATGATCTTTTAAGAAAAAATGTTTATTCATGNCTGAGCCAAAACACGCCAAGGTCCGTACATTCGTTTCTTTGTTATCTTATTACCATCTGATAATTTTTCAAATGTTTGTATTGATGTTGAAGACAGATTAAAAAATTCTCCATGGAAGTACTAAAACGAAGCTCAGAGGTATGGCAAAAAGAGCTTCTCTCAAACCTGGACAAGTTCTGGGAAACAATCGAATTTGATTCTAACAACGACGCCGCTTCATATATCTTTCCTCTACAACGGTGCATCTTCAATTTCCTCACTACTTCTCTCACCGGTGCAAATCCCTCTTTATCACCGGACATCGCCGAGAAGGGTTACGCAATACTCGATCGATGGCTCGCGATTCAAATCATACCCACCACCAAAATCGGCATTCTTCCGCCGCTAGAGGAGATCTTCCTCCATTCATGGGCTTACCCTTTCTTTTTAGTAGCCAGAGACTACAAAAAGCTTTACAATTTCATCAACGATAATGCCGGAGATGCTCTTCGATTAGGTGAAGAAGAATTCAGTTTGACCCGGGATGAGACGATCCATAATCTCCTTTTCATTTTGGGTTTTAACGCTTACGGAGGTTTCTCCATCTTCTTACCATCTCTAATCGGAAAAATCGCCGACGATAAAACCAACCTCCAGGAGAGGTTGAGAACTGAAGTCAGAAGAGTCTGTGGGTCCCAGTCCGATTTAAATTTCCGAACAGTTAACGAAATGGAGCTTGTAAAATCCGTGGTTTACGAGACGCTGCGTTTAAACCCTCCGGTTCCACTTCAATTCGCACGTGCGAGGAAAGATTTCAAGATAACCTCTCATGACGCTGTTTTTGAGGTTCAGAAAGGTGAGCTTCTTTGCGGTTACCAACCGCTGGTTATGAGAGACGCTAAAATCTTCGACGATCCGGAGGATTTTAAACCAGACCGGTTTGTTGGTCAGACCGGATCCGAATTGCTTAATTATCTATTCTGGTCTAATGGTCCACAGACCGGAACACCGAGTGAGTCAAACAAGCAATGTGCAGCAAAAGACATTGTGACGCTCACGGCCTGTTTAATCATTGCCGATTTATTTCTCCGATATGATAACGTTACCGGAGATGCGGCCAAAATCAAGCCTCTTGTAAAAGCTAAATAAGTCAATAGTTATGGAGTATGTAATTAATCTTTTTTGTTGTTGTTAAAAGTATGTAATTAATCTTCAACCTTTTGATACCATACTGTATGAAGTTTATAATAAGATTTACACTAGAAATGAATTTTTATTAACACACAAATTGCATTTTTATCAACCAAAACTTGCCATGTCTGAGGTTTTATTATGTTTCAAAACTTTCTGATTTTCTTATATGCAAACGAAAATTCATGTAAGAAAGGAGATGCAATTAAAGATAGTAAGATTCTGAAAACATCTCGATCTTTTTAAGTTAGAAAATATGAAGAAGAAGAAACCAAGTACAGGAGATGGAGACAACTCAGAGCAAACAAAACTTTGTTCTGGATTTAACTCTACTATGAAAAAATAGAAAAATTCGCTAGGATTTGAAAATTTTCAATAGACGTTGCAAAAATCATTGATTATGAGTGTATTAGAATGTGAGGGTGAAGATGAAAAGTTAGATAACATTTGACAAAAAAAAAGTTTCAGAATAAGAGAAAAATTAGAATTTGAATCAATACAAAGCACAATACACATGTCCTCTCAGAGTTGATGACATATCTAAATTCTAGAGAAAGCTAAAATATTTCATATTTGTGTGATCATTTTTATATTTGAATTTATTTTCAGTTTTATAATTTATCGGTAATAATTTTGGATAATTACTAATTAATATCATGTTGTATAAAAAACATATTATGAGGCTAATTTAATAATTTTGATTAGACAAAAGTTTATTTTTCTAAGAAAAATAAAAATAGGCTACTATTTATAATATAAGTTCATTTAGAGGTATTTTTTTCCAAATTCTTCTTAGAAATATCACATTGATGTGATAAGTGTCGAGTGCAGATTTATTTATTATGTTTTTTTTTTTAATTTTTATGTGGATGCGTAGTTTATCATATTATAGGTGGGACGGATCCGGATATTCGGGATTTTTGAAAATATTCGGATCCAGATATGGATCCGCCAAATCCGTAAAAACGATATCCGGATTCGAGATATCCGCGGCTATCCGAATCTGGATCCGAGGCTAACATTAAACAAAAAAAACTATTTTTTTGAAAGAAAAACTTAAACTTTCTTTTTACATTGAAACTTTAAAAACAATTCTCCAAAACTATAAAATTGATTATAAAATTATATTTAAGTTTATTTTTAAATTAAATCAAATTGTATATATTTAAAAATAATAAAAAATAAAATAATTATGTGTTTTTACTATAACAACATAATATATATTTTTACAAAATATAAAAATATCATAATATACAGGATTGACATCACAAAACCCCAAACTATATACAATCAAATTATTTCTCCCTCAACTTCTTAACTCTTTAGTATTCTCTCTAAACTACTATCCCTCATCATATGAACACCCAAATTTATCGATTTCATCAATAACTTACCCCTGCAATTATTAATCCTAAATTGCGATTATCCAATAATAAATTGCGATTATAAATCATGAGGCTAACTAAATCAAACCAGACTAATTACCTATCTAAAACCGAACCCAGTTATTAACTCTACCAAACCGGCGCCTCCTCTGCCCGCTACAGTTTCATCAACTGCTCCACCAAATTTCCATCCATGCGTCACCATCATCCTCCTCCCCTATTTTAATTGATGACCAGAATCGTCCTCCTTTTCTTGAGGTTATACTTTTAATTAATATATAATTATAGCTCAGGGCTATATTTTTTATGAATTCGATTAGTTTCTGAAATTTCTGAAATTTATTTAATATATATATATACATATACATATGTCGGATTCGGATATACCTAAAAATTTTAATATCCGAATTTAGATCTGAACTCCTCGGATACCCTAATTTCATAGCGGATTCAGACGGATTCCGGATCGAATCTCAGATTCCGAATAATTCTATCCTATATCATATGATGTCCAAATAAAATATTAAAACGAAAAGAGAGAAACAACATTCATATAATGTGTGTTACATCCGGAATTTACTGAAAGTGTGAACAACCTACAAACTAATCTCGATATCATAAAAAATTATTTGTTAGTTTCAATTAAAATCTTAAAACGTATTCTATAAGAGAATGGAATTCATTATATTTATATAAATAGAGGAATACACTTATTTACACTTGTACAATTAGGGTTAAGATAATCTAATTACACATTAGTATTTCCTTAATACGCCCCCTTAAAATGAAAGAGACGAAGTAACTCTAATCCTGTCATGGAGAAGTTGAAATCGCACGGGTGGTAATGGTTTGGTAAGATCATCAACAAGTTGGTCATCTGTTGAAACATGAGCAACTCGGAGAGCTCCTGTTTGTATTTGTCCACGAATGTAGTGGTAATCGATGGCGATGTGCTTCATTCACGAGTGGAAAACCAGATTAGTGTGAACACACAAATTGACTCGGGTCAATTTGCTGGGCTCGGGTCGGGTCGTAGTATGCAGAAAGGAAAATGGGCCGGCGCGCCCCACCTCAAGGCAAGCTACACCTGGGGAGCTGTGACGGAGCTTCGAGGGTCTTGACACTGATGACGACAGGAGAGCAGCCTCGGCGCTCCAGAGAGGTCTCAGTGCGCGGAGGAAGCTCAGTGCATAAGGAGCTTAGTCTATAGGAAGAGCTCTGCGCGCGGAAAGAGCTCAGCGCACGGGAAACCCGGTGAACAAAACGACAAAGCTCGGTGAGCCGTGACGATGCTCAGTAACCCGCAATGAGTCCCCTGGACATTGGTCAGTGGAGGATATGTGAAGCCCACGAGTGAGAGAAAGGGATAATGGGCCGGCATGGCCCACCACAAGCAGAGCTTCGTGTGGGCTGTCTCAACTTGCTAGGAAGCCCAATGCGCGGAGTCTCCAAAGGAGCAACGAGAGTGAACCGAGCTGACAGTTACGAGAAGTTCAAAAGGCGTAACGGCGGATCGAGAGGATTAAAGACACATTGAGTGCGAGAGATGCAGAGGGAACCGCAGAGAGAGCCCTATAAATGGTCTCTGTGGGGGTCCGGAGTGCGAACCGAAATCTTCTGTAAAACTGAGAGTATTTGGAGAGAACCTTGTAACACTTAAAGAGATTTGTAATCAAAGAGATATTATAATAAAGCAAACACATTTCTTTACACTTCTTTCAATCAAATTCAGTGTGAGGGATATTCTGCTTTCACATTTTGGCGCCATCTGTGGGGGAAGAGACACATTTTCTGAAGAGTTCAGCTCTACCCAGCAAAGGAAATGGATCCACTAGTGAGCAACCCAACTGTTGATACTCTCGCAGAGGTCAAGGCGTTGTTCGCGACCCTGGTGAGCTCTGTTAAAAGACAGAAAAAATCAAGTGATGCACTTGCTGCTCGCTTCAACAGTCATGAGGAGAACATGACAACTCAGTTGGCGACCCTCGCGAGTGCCCACACCAAACTGGAGGCTCGGTTGGGAGCGCAGAGGAATCTGCCCCCACCGATGATGACGACAGACCTCTCTGGTGGGGATCCCGTCGGAGTAGGAGGCTCCGCGAGCCGAACCCAATCGGGACCTCGGGGTTTTGTCCTTGGTGGAAACAACTTTGATCCCCTGGAGAATTCCGTGGGGGAGACGGTTTTGTCCCCCGTGGTGGAAACGATGTGTTGAACACTCCGAGCTCGGCTCGGGGTACGGCGGACAACGTCGGTGAGCTCCCTTCTGGCCCAGGTGCAGGAGACTACGAAAGCTTGCGTCAGTCAATCGACAAGACGCACACTGCGTTACTCGCCATGACGTTGAAGGTCCACTGCGCGTCAAGCACCGCGCCGGAGATTGATCGCGTGATCGCGGAGACGGAGAGAACCCCCTTTACTCCGCCTATCATGGAAGCGAGAATAAAAGAGATCGGGAAGCTCATACTTCCCCTCTATGAAGAAAAATCTGATCCAAAGGCACACATGACTGCCTTTCGGCTCGCGGTGACCCGTGTTCACTTCAGTGAAGACGAGAAGGATGCGGGGTACTGTAAGTTGTTTGTGGAGAACTTTACAGGATCCACCCTGGAGTGGTTCTCACAACTCAAACCTGGGTCCATTGATAGCTTCACCCAGCTATCTATAGCATTTGTGAAGCACTATTCCATCTTCATGGAGAAGGGTGCTTCGGACGCCGACATGTGGACGGTGACACAGGGTCCTGTGGAGCCTCTGCGGAAGTTCATTGAACGTTTCAAAGACGTATAGGCAAAGGTTGTTGGCGTCAGTGAATCCACTGCATTGGCTGCACTGAAGCATGGGCTTTGGCATGAGTCCCCTTTCCGTTTTGACTTAACTATCCACAAACCGAATACCATCGAGGACGCCCTTCACTTCTCCACAAACTGGATCGCCGCAGAGGAAGAGAAGGTGGCTCTCTCAAGGAGGTTTAAGAACCCCACCAAGAATCCTGAGACAGGATTTACACAGAGGAAGTTCGAAAAGAAGGACAACAGGGAGACCCGAAGTGGAAATGGAGGATCACACTCTTACAACGTGGAAAAAGAAAAAAAGAGACCCCCAGCAAGGAAGGATCAAGAATGATGGGGTGCAACCTCGACGCCTACTGTGAGCTCCACAAGTGCAACGAGCATACCAAACACGAGTGCTTTAAGCTTAAGAGTTTTATAAGCAAGAAACTTGTGCATGATGGTTTAGCAGGAGCGAACATTAACTTAGAGAAAGTCAAGCACAAGATGGAAGTAGTTGAGGACCGTGACCAAGAGCCCGCACCAAAGCGAACTCGGAGTCCAGAAAGAGCAGAAACCTCTAAATTGTCCCAACATAATAGGATAGACTTCATCTTGGGGGGNAGGTTTTGTGCGATCAATCAAGTCTCACGTAAGGAGAGCTGAGTTCGGGAAGGCTAGGTTCACCCTGGTCCCGAGCTGCGAGATCACCTTCTCCGAGAGTGATGCTTCGGAGCTGGACCTCCCCCATGACGATGTTCTGGTGGTCCATGTTTATATTGGAGTCGGCGACGGGAGGGAGAGCAACACCTGGGGGAGAAACCGCTGCAGAGGATGAAGCAGCAATCTTCTCGGCGTGGATCTTCTCAGCGCACTGGAGGGACCGCAGTGCGGGGGAGAGATGTTTGACTCGACTCGGCGACAGTCTTCCCGGAAGCCTTGCTTGCTGCCTTCCGGGAATCAGACCTAAAGGTGGAAAAAAAATCGTTGCCTTGTAAAATTAAGTCCATCTAAATTATTACAAAGTCAGAAACGAAAAGACGGAACTCACCTTTGAAATATATGAGAGAATAGTCGAAACGCTCGGCAGCGGTGGCAGCTCGGAAACGAGATGCTGACTCCTGTATGCGGGAGTAGTCGAACGACTTCCAGCTAGTCTATCTCAATCGAACACGAGTGAGGAAATGTGTAAGGTCGCGACAGAAATCCTCCTTGTCCAGAAGAGCTGTCAAATAAGAAAGACAACAACAAGAGAGCCAATAACTTAGAAAAATATACAACAGAAAAGAAACAGGGGCAAATCTCAAAGATAGCCTCTACCAGGCTTCGGGGTCCAGTCGGTGATATCGAGATGAGTGAGGTCACCAAAGGTGAGCTCGTTCACCGGGAAGAAGAAATAGCGCAGCCTCCAATCTTCGTCCTTCCCTGGCATCCCTGAGAAGACCTTGCAATTTGCGTTCGTAGAGATATTTTTGCTCAAAAGGAGGGAAAAAATTAAGGAAGAAAAGTGAAAAGTAGGAGAGAGAATATGGAGAAGTAAAAGAAAATTTAATCTAAAGACATTTTTGCTCAAAAACAAGTGGAGGGATTGAGGAGAAAAGTGATGTTTGATTTAGAAACCTACCACCTATATTGGATCTCCAAACGAAAGTTCAGATCTTTCAATGCTTGGCGATAGGTGGTAGGTTCTGGTCATGGATATGAGGAGGTGGTTGAAATCAAGGTGCATTTTTTTTTGGTTTGGAGATGTTATTTTTCGATTTGGTGGTCATACGGTGTTGATTTGGGGTAAGATAGGATATGAAGAAGAAGGTGGTTCTGTGGTAATTGAATTGGGTATGATTTGGTTAATGGGCTCGGTATGGATAGTGGGCTCATTTGGTATAATGAGTTCGGGTGAGATAGTGGGCTCGATCTGTGGGCCCGGAGATGGGTAAATTTTTTGAGGGGTAGTGTTGGATATCGTATATGCGCCTAAATCACGTCTCGGTGAAGACGAAGCGTCGGTGGTGAGTGGAGCTCTGACGGGGGATGGTGGTGTAGAGAGCTGTATGAGTGGAGATGACATGGGAAGAGGAGCGATGACAGGTTGCCAAGCAGATGTAGGAGATAGAGTAGACGATGAAGGTGATAAATCGGGTGAAGGTGAAGGTGTGAGGGAAGTGAAGGGGAAAGTCTGGTCATCGAACATGACATGTCGAGAGACATAGATTCAACCAGTAGGAGGATTGAAGCAAAGATAGGCACTTTGAGAAGTGCTATACTTGAGAAAGACACAAGGATGAAAATGATTTTGGAGCTTGTTGGGAGCATAAGGACGAAGCCAGGGGAAGCAAAGACAACCAAAAGGTTTGAGTTTATGATAGTTTGGAGTAGCAACAAAGAGACGGTGATATGGGGGATCATGATTGAGAACGGGAGTTGGTTAGCGGTTAATAAGATATACATCCATAGCAAAGGCAAACAACCAGTAAGTTAAGGGAATTTTGGAGTGAAATAACAAGAAGATGCCCGTTTCAACTACATGCCGACGTTATCGTTCGGAGACACTATTGTGTTCCGGCGTATGCGGCGGTGTAATGAAATGGGAGATTCCAACAGAGGCAAGATAGGGACGAAAAGAAAGGAACTCCCCGCCATTATCAGAATAGAGTGTAGTGATTTTTGCTTGAAAGTGATTCTCAACCACATTTTTGAAAGAGATAAATGTGTCTTTGGTTTGAGATTTGGTTTTCATGTGATATAACCAGGAGTAACATGTGAAATGATCCACTAGGAGCAAGTAATATTTTGAATTATCAGTGGCAGGAACTGAAGAAGTCCAAAGATTAGATAATATGATTTGGAGAAGACGAGAAGAGGTAATAAATGTTTAGCAAAACGAAGCTTATGTGATTTATTGAGACAACAATCACCACAAATATGATGGCTTGTTTTTGTTGAACATGGTAAAGAAAAACGTAAAAAAATAGCTTTTAAAATAGCAAGAGAAGGATGGTCTAGAGTAAGATGCCCGTCTGCAAGCCTTGGCTTATTTGATGATGCAAAAAAAGAGTGAGCATATTGATGAAGAGGCCACTCATACAACTCATTGTGAATCCGTCCTTGCAGCAATGGTTCCCTTGTGTAGAGCTCATTCACCTGAAAACGAATGGGGAAAAATTCAACCAAGACATCATTAGAGGAGCAGAAAAGCGATAGACGTATATAAGGTTTTTCTTGATATTAGGTACATGCAAGACAATATGTAAGGAGAGAGGTTCAGAAGAAGAAGAAGGTAGAGATAGGGAACCAATATTGGCAATCGGGAGAGGAGAGCCATTAGCACTGAGAACATAATTTGAGCAAAAATATGTCTGTGAAGAGATAAGTTCTGCAGATCCGAAGTGAGATGATGCGTAGCTCCAGTATCCATTATCCATGAATTTGTTGTGTGTGCATAGTTTTCTCGTGGTTGCGAGGGAGAAGTATTGTTGACACTGTTGGTGTATTGCTAGAGTTAATTGCAACGCTTTGCACTATGACCCTGAATCTCGCATATCTGACAGCGTCCGCGATATGGTTGAGGGTTACCACGGTGATGTTCCTGACAAGAATTCTGTGACAGATTGCAAGGCTGAGATTGCTGATTATTGGAGAAAGACCGTGTGTGAGTCCTGGTATTACTGCAATCAAAGTATCGCGTATGAGCAACATGAGTAGAAGCCGGAGCATGGAAATTGGTCTGTGGAGCAGCTGCGAGAAGTTTAGCTTCATGATTAAGGAGCTTCTCATGGAGTTCTGGAAGAGACGGTGGAGTGTCACGACTCTCAATAAAGTCAACCAGAGAGTTGTAGTCATCAAGTAAGCCACCAAGAATGTATTCCACTTGATCTTCATGATCAATCACCTTGCCTAGTAAAGCAAGTCATTCAATTGTGCGGGTTCCTTTCAACTGTTTGATGTGTCCTCTGCTTGGTTTAGCGTAGGTGGAAGAAAGAGTGGACCAGATGGCTGTCGCCGTCGTTTTATGGGAGAGTAATGGTTGAATAGAGGAAGAGACAGCGCCAAGCAATGCGTTGTAGATCAAATTATCCTTCCTTTTTCAGAGATCATTGGCAGGGTTTTTCACTGAGAGACCTTCTGCACTGAGCATGGTCTCAGATGGAATCGGTAGAGATCCATCAACATGTCCAGCCAGTTTGTATCCTTTTAAGAGGGAATTGACTAGAAGACTCCACACCACAAAGTTTGTTGAAGTAAGTTTGACAATGTTGGACATGTTGATAGTGAATAACGTGTTGGATGCGTCTCCAATGAGAACATCTGATGTAGGGGAAGCATCAGTGATAACCGGAGGAGCCATGGATGCTAGCTAGGGGAATAGAAAGAGAGGGAGGCGATAGAAAAAAATTTTGGTCAAGGTATCGACGACTCTGATACCATATAAAATAATGGAATTTACTAAATTTACATAAACAGAGGAATACCCGTTTTTATTCTTGTACAATTAGAGTTAACTGTATTATAACCTAATTACACATTAGTCCTTTCCAAAATATATTCAACCCATATTTATTTTTGAGATTCACAAAAATTTCAACATATCTAGATTCAACCCTTTGTTCTGATAATTTACCCAAACAGAACCTCATAGGAAACTCTTTAACCGGTATAAACAAGAGCAGCCAGAATAACTAACTATTGTGTTCGAGCTCGCCTATTCTTTAAACTAACACTAAATTTTTGATAGCATTACAAGAAACTTGCATCTTTCTTTTTCACCAATATGAAAAACTTTGTTCTTCTCTTTTTCTTTCCATTTTGATCATCCTTGTTCCACACGTCTTCGGTCTTTCTTTGACAACTCGTCACACATGCATGATGCATTATGTCATTTCTTTTGTCCTTCAGATTTTCGCATCTTCATTTACAATAACCAGAAACTTACATAAGCTGATGCAGGTAACACAAACGCATTCATTGTTGGCTACTCATCAAATATACACGTATTGACTACTTCGGGGTATGTGGAAGTCACAGAACAACCTGGTTTTCAATAAAAATCACCAAGATTTGGGCATCTAGTCAAATTAACAAAAGAAGATGTTACGAAATGGCTGGAGATTAATAACAAATATGTCAAACCAATGCCTATCAGGGCAGATCCATAAATATTAATATCGAATGCAAATTTTTTTCCTAAATAACAAAATACATTATAAAAAATTTTGAGCATTATTATTGTATTTTCAATATTATTCCAAATAAAAAATTTTAACCAACTGGTAACGGTGTAGTTGTTTTCTATAACAGTCGAAAATAATACCACACTTTAAACTCATTAAAAAATTAAGTGAGTGGACTATTAAACTATTTCGTTCACCTAAAAGAGAGATTACAGGTCTCGATCCGTAACTCTTCATTATTCTAAAAATTCTTCTAAACATATAAATAATGAAACAAATGTTATAAAAAATGGCATATTCCAAAGGGACATTCTCAAAAATACCAAAAAATTAGGTATATTCCAAAAATACCACACACTCTCAAAAATTCCAAAAATATCACAATTTTTTTCAAAAATACCACAAAAATAACAAATTTGAAATATATTTAAAATTTTAAATTTAAATTCTAAATCCCAAAACGAAACCCCATCCCCTTCAAAACTAAACCCTAAACTCTAATTAGTGAATCCAAACCCAAAAATTCAAATTTTAAACCGTTAAAACTCAATTTTTATGTTTGTGGTATTTTTGGAAGAAAAAAAAAATTGACGGTAGTTTTGGAACTTTTGAGAGTGTATGGTATTTTTGGAATATCAACTTCTTTTGTGTTATTTCAAGGAATTCCTCTATCTATTGGACAACAATGCTCCAATGTCGCATGTCTTATTTGGAAATTGTCAGAGTTGTCCACTTTCGCGGCGTAGATGCCCCATGGACATACATTTGAGGTGCATCTCAGGACCATGCAATGGGGTGCAGGCCGTGTTGTTTTAAAGTTAAAATTTATGTTGATGGCATTGATTGCAATCTTAATCTTGCAATCCACT
>OVAV01001960.1:0-12051 GCA_900406375.1 Iberis amara
ATTCAAGCTAATCTTACTCAACAGGGAGAAGCTTCTCATGTAAGCAACAAGGAGCTCCAGTTTCATGAAAGATATGAGACAAGGGAAAGAGAAAGTACGAGAGTTCCTCGTGAAATTGATGAGCTATTTGATCAGCTTGAATTAAAGGAATATGGCAGNTTAAAGGAATATGGCAGTGACAGTGACAATGATGGTTACATAGCTGAAGATGGAGAAGAAGAAGAGTTCATGGCTTAGAGCGTTCATAATCTTATATATGAACTCGAAGAAAGATATAAGAACCCCGCAGATATATTGAAGAACAATGACTCTGTAAAATATAAAGAGGAACAAACTTCTGATGGATCATCATATGAGATTATAAACAAGAAAGGCACTTTGGAATTATATGGTTGTGGGTTTGTTGAGGTAAAGCCAGTGAAGACTGACAAAACTGAATCTTGGGATGAAGAGTCATTGTTTTTCAATAAACAAGAGATTGTCGATGGATTTATGGATCCGAATAGAGAAGTACGCAAGAAGAAAGTTGTGGAAAGACTTATTTTGGATTTATAGAAGCTTCAAAATATTCAGATTACTATAGAAGATTTGGAAAACAAAGTCAAAATCAAGAAGAAAGTAGGAGGAGAAGAATATGAAACGATTAAAGAACAACTTGAAGAAGCAGAGGAAGCAAAAGAGAAGATGCTTAATGTTAATCGAAAGCTGACTACAAAACCCGAATCTGAGAAGGAGAATGATCGAAGAAGGAGAATATCGGAACAAGCAAGAAAAGAAGCAGAGTATATTACTTGTCAAACGGACGCTCTCTTAATGTATCTGAAGGATGAACGTGACAACATCAAGAACTTGATACCATTGAAAGATCCTCTTCCTGATTCAATGATGTCTAAATCAGAACTAGGTAAGTTCAAGTTAGAGTGTGAAGTGATGACTAGTACTTTCATGGCACCTAAGAATTATATTTTATATGATTATCATCAAAAAACGATTGCTCTGAAGCACAAAGGTGCTAGTAAAGATTACGTAGATGCTAAATGGCATGAGGAACAATATATTGAACCTCAAAGGGTTCAGGTCATTAATGTGAAAATGAACTTCAGGATTGATCATAATCAATTGTTGATCAAGGCATTGAGAAAGAAGCTCAAAAATTATGTGGAGTCACTAAACGGGGAGCGTGAAGAATTCATGAACAATATGAAAAGAGAGTTGGAGTATTGCATTGAGAATAAACGTGAAGAGTTGCAAATTCCTTCATGGGAGAGAGAGAAAGCTTTTGAACAAGAGAAGAAGATGGAAGAGGAGCGAATAGAGTCCCTCAAGGAAACAACAGAGAAAGAGCTAGAACATGTCCAAGTAGAACTAAGGACGTTGGAGGTCAAAATGGATCGTGAAAGGAGAGAAAAAGAGTGGACTGGGTTAAAGAATTCGCTCGAGAGAATTAAGTTCAAAGAGATGAGAGATCTCATTAGTGTTCAAGACTTGGAAGAAAATGACTTCAAGCTTAAAGGAGAGAATGTTGACTTAAACTTGAAGAAAGCTTAATAAGAAAAGAAAATAAGAATTCTAGAAGATTAAGTTAGATAATATATTTAGGAGATATCTAAAATATTGTAGATTATCTAAACTAATAAGTTTTCCTATTCTAAGTGTTTTCTTATCGAGTTAGGAGTAGAATTTGTTTCTTGATTAGAAATAGGAACTATAATTCTTATATAAGCAGATGTCAATGTTGTGACATAACTTATGAGTTTATGAGATTTGAGAGATTTATGTTTTGAGAGATTTTCCTAAATCTAATAGAGAAGAGTTACTTTTTTATATATAAGTCTTATAATCCAACACCGGAGACACCAAACAAAATAGCAAAAAGATCGACCTGAAGACTATAGATGTAGAAAAGCCTAAGCTTGAGACATAACTGCGAACACAAACCAACGAAACCTCTAACCTAACTGATTTGGGCGAAGATTTCTCCAAGAGACTGGAGCTAAGACTGAACCGAAAGACAACAAACTCTCCCTAGAAGGAGAAGGCTCGGAAGGGTAATAACAGATAGCAACCACTAGAAGCATCAAGGCAGAGAAAGACGAAGGATTGATACGAAACTCATGCCCGAGAACAACATCAGAACGAACCTCTGTAGATACCATGAAGGAGAGCCTTAGCCAGGCACAAGAAGTCCTATAATCCGACCAGAAAAACGTCAAAAAAGAACCAAGATTGTTTATACGGACACTCGCAACCCTATCACTTCCATCTACAGACAAGAGATAGGCTACCTTCACGCAAAGAAAAGAACTGAGGAACGAACACACTGCTTCATCTTTAAACTAACCTTGATACATCAGAGAAAATCTAGTAGATGCCTCCATAGCAAGAACTCAACCAAACGACGAACCTGGAAGGAAACTGGATCGACCCACAAACATAGCACGAAGAGGAGAGCGAGACAATGCTGAAGAACCTAATCTACACCCATTGACTAACCAGACATATCCTCTCACTAGAAAGACCTCAAAAGCACTGAAGCCCAAGAAGCGAACACCAACACAACCAGCCTTTATAACTACATCTGCATTAAGCCAGAACTACAACAGTGAACCTTCAACCTAAGACCAGCATGACTAACCCCCAACAAACGAACCCATCCTCAACCAAAACCTAACAGAACCACTACCAAGCAGAAGAGAAAAGAACTTACCGGAGGACCCAATCCAAACCGCAACTAAGTCTGCCTAGCAAGGCCACCGGAGATGGCAGAAGAGAGGTCCGAGAGGAAATAGAGCTAGCAGCACAGAAGTCGAAACGGCAGAGCCTAAGGGGAGAGGAAGCAGAAGATGTAGCCAATATCGATGGCCTCGAATGACCGGTGACTACTCCTTCGGCTAGGTGATCCCGCTTCATAACCACCAAACCACACTCCAAACTCACCAAAACGAAGATTGAGAAGCACCGATACAACCTGGAAACGACGACTAAACGAGAAAAGCTAGAATCAAAGACGAAAGGGCGGAGACACCAGCGAAAGCCCGGTGTCGCCACCAGCAAAATCCTGATGCCGCCACCCAGCAAAGCGTGAGGAACTCGAATATATTTAGTTTAACTTCTTATTTTACTTTTAGCGTCGAGAACAAGTTATCTTTATATATAGATCTTGTTTGTTGATTAATGAGCTATCTATTTAAACACTTTTGCTATTTGCTAACAAACAAAACCTTTTCCGTAATCTTTAACAAAATAAACAAAAAATTTATTTAATTTACCCCAGAAAAAAACAAACAAAATGTCCTAATCTTTCATCTTAATTTGGCCTTTTCTTAAATTAATTTAATTCCATTTAACTGATTTGATCCATGATTTTTTTTATAAGCTTCTGTAGATCTTATTCAACATATTTGGTAGATGATTTTGTTTTGATAGTCTTATCAAACACATTTGGCATGATATATTGACTAAGACCATGTTCGTTTGTGCATTTGGATGCTGTATCTGGATGCAAATTATTATAGGATTATGTAGAATCCAATATATCGTATATTCTCTTCCATGATTTTAGGAAACTTTACATTATTTACATTCTTTGTAACTAATATAAATAGAGGGACAAGGTCATTAATAAAGTTAAGCAAGTTTGATTACCAATTCTACATGGTATCAGAGCTAGGAAAACCCTAGCAAAACCCTAATTGAGTTTCCGGCGATTCTCTACAAGAATCATGAGTGAAGAAGAAAGGTCTTCTTCTAATTCTGGTTCGACGAAATCATATGTTGTTGTCGTGAGCCCCTATACTCTCTATAGCTCAGACAATCCCGGATCAGTGATAACTCCGGTCCTTCTTAATGGATATAATTACAATGAGTGGTCTGTAGAGATGACCAACGCTCTACAAGTCAAACGTAAACTTGGGTTTGTTGATGGCTCAATTAAAAAACCGGCGGTAACAGATCCAGATCATGACAATTGGAAGACGGTCAATTCTATGATTGTTGGCTGGATCAGATCTTGGATCCAGACCAAGGTGCGTACAACCGTCACTTTTATATCAGACGCGCATCAACTTTGGTCCGACTTGCAACAACGTTTTTCGGTGAAAAACAAAGTCTTAATTCATCAGTTAAAGGTGCAAATCTCCTCGTGTAGGCAAGAAGGACAGACTGTTCTTGAGTATTACGGTCGTTTGAGTAATTTCTGGGAAGAATACCACAATTATCGACCTATTCCAGCGTGTACTTGCAGCGCTTCACGTGATTTTGTTAAAGATCGAGACGAGGATAAGGTTCATGAGTTCCTAATGGGAATCGATGACTCTCGGTTTGGTGGTATTTGCACTACTTTGATTGGCTTGGACCCTATGCCGAGTTTGGGTGAGATTTACTCTCGGGTTATAAGAGAGGAGAACAGCTTGGTTATGTAAGGTCGCATGAGCAACAACACAAGGTTGTCGGGTTTGTTGCTAAAAGGGAAATGGTGCCAGGTTCTGAGCATAGTCGTATTGATAACTCTGTTCTACGAAGCCGTGATAGATCGATGGTTTGTGGTCATTGTGGTCGAGGTGGACATGAAAGAAAAGAGTGCTGGCAGCTTCATGGATATCTGGACTGGTACGTTGAACGAAGTAAGCAATCTGGTAGAGGAAGAGGTGGTCGCAGCTTCGGTTCAGGTTGAGGATGCAACAGTGCCTCAGCTGTTCATGCCACCAGTTCCAATGGCTCGAAGTTTCCCACCTTTACACCATAACAATGGGAGCTTCTTTCTCGTGTAGTTCAAGAGAAACAGAGTAATCACGACCGTTGTTTGGTAAGCTACGGTTAGGAGACCTTATTCTCGACTCTGGAGCTTCTCACCATATGACCGGGAAGCTCTCGTTGTTGAAGAATGTTGTCTCCACTCCCACTTGTTATGTTACGTTTGCAGATGGTCGTTACACCAAGTCTACTAACGTTGGCGATTTGTCTTTGGCAGACAATATCGTTTTGTCTAATGTCCTATATGTGCCATCCTTGAATTGCACTCTTGTTTCTCTTTCAAAGTTTTTGAAACAATACGGGTGTATGGCGACGTTTGCTGATGATTTTTTTGTTTTACAGGACCGTTCTTTGAGGACTCGGATTGGAAGTGGTGAAGAGCGTGATGGGGTTTACTACGTGACATAGTTGTGTCAACCGAAGAGTTTACGAGTTGATGCTTCTTCAGATGGAGTTTTGTGGCATAATAGATTAGGCCACCCTAGTTTTTCCGTTATTTCTGCTTTGTTTCCTAATTCCTCTAAGTCGGTTTGCTCTCATTCATGTGATGTATGTTTTAGAGCTAAACAGACTAGAGAGACATTTCCAATTAGTGATAATAAATTAAAAGATTGTTTTTCTTTGATTCATTGCTATGTTTGGGGACCTTACCGTGTACCTTCTACCTCTGGTGCGGTTTACTTTCTTACTATAGTCGACGATTTCTCTCGTTCAGTATGGACATATTTGTTGCTTGCAAAGTCCGAAGTTCGTTTTGTACTTCAAAATTCTGTTGCCTACACCTCCAAACAGTTTGGGAAGTCAGCTCAAATAGTTCGCAGTGATAATGGATCAGAGTTTATGTGCCTGCGTGATTTCTTTCGCGAACAAGGTATCTTGCATCAGACTTCGTGTGTTTATACCCCGCAGCAGAATGGTCGTATTGAACGCAAGCATCGACATATTCTGAATGTTGCTCGTTCTTTACTTTTTCAAGGACATATGCCGATCAAGTTTTGGGGAGAGGTTGTTCTTACTGCGGCTTATCTTATTAATTGGACTCCGACATCTCTTCACAATGGTCGTAGTCCGTTTGAGATTCTTCATGGCATTAAACCGGATTACAATCATCTTCGTGTGTTTGGCTCCAAATGCTATGTCCATCTTCAGTCTCGGGATAAAGATAAATTCAGTACACAGAGTCGCTCTTGTGTTTTTGTTGGGTATCCATTTGGTCAAAAGGGGTGGAAAGTGTATGATCTTTGATACGCATGAGCTGCTGGTTTCTCGTGATGTTGTGTTTCGAGAAGATGATTTTCCATTCTTCTCTTCCTCATCTACGACTATACCTGCTTCTCATTCTTCTATGCCTGACTTTGAAGATTGTGTTGTTCAACCTCTCTCCTCGGACAGGGGGAGTCTTCCACTTGCTAATGACCCTACTGTGTCTGTCCCGTATGTTGTTGAAGCTCCGCCTCTCGAATGTGCTCCATCTCCAAACGCGGTTCTAGTTGAGCCCTCTTGTGACGTCGATGACTCATCCCATGTTCCGGAGACAGACTAGGCTCCTTTGTTGCTTGGTCGGGGTCACCGATCTCGCAATCAGTCATCTAGGCTCAAAGATTATGTCACCTACAACGTAGTCTCCTCAACACCCAATCACGCTCCTCATCATTCCTCTTCCATTGAGTCTTCATCTTCGGTCCAAGGTAACATCAATTATCCTTTAACTCACTATATCTCTGATGATAGTTTCTCGCCTGCACATCGTGTTTACTTGGCAGCTATCACTGCTGCTCTTGAGCCAAAACACTTTGAAGATGCTGTTCAATATCCAGAATGGAAGGATGCTATGCGCAAAGAAATAGATGCTATTGAACACAACAAGACATGGGATCTTGTTTCTTTGCCGTCTCATAAAGAAGCTATTGGTTGTCAATGGGTGTTCAAGATTAAATACAATGCTGATGGCTCTCTCGAAAGATACAAAGCTCGATTGGTGGTTCAGGGTAATAATGAAGTTGAAGGAGAAGATTACTCTGACTCTTACTACGGTTCGAACATTACTTCGTGTAGTGGCTGCGAAACGCTGGGAAGTTTATCAGATGGATGTTAACAATGCGTTTCTCCATGGTGATCTTACAGATGAGGTATACATGAAGCTGCCTCTCGGGTTTCGTCACAAGCATCCTGATAAGGTTTGTCGTCTCAACAAATCTCTCTATGGACTTAACAGGCTCCTTGTTGCTGGTTTAAGAAGCTTTCTGACTCTTTGGTACGGTTTGGTTTCAAACAATCCTATGATGATTACTCAATGTTCTCGTATTCATCTAAGGATCTTGAACTTCGCGTCTTGATATATGTTGATAATCTTCTCATTTGTGGTAATGATGGGGATCTCATTCGCAAGTTTAAAGATTACTTGGGCAAATGTTTTGCGATGAAAGATCTTGGTAAATTGAATTACTTTCTTGGTATTGAGGTCAATCGCGGTCCTGAAGGTATTTTCTTGTCTTAACGGAAATATGCTTTGGATATTGTGACTGAGTGTTGTCTACTTGGTTCTCGGCATGCCTCTACTCCTCTTGAGCAAAATCACCAACTTGCTCTCGACGACTCGCCAGTGATGCAGGATCCGCAATCTTACCGTCGTGTCATGGGTCGCTTGATTTATCTCACACATACTCGACCTGATTTGTCTTATGCGGTTCATGTCTTGACCCAATTCATGCAGGTTCCTAAGGAAGCTTATATGGCTGCTGCTATGAGGGTTGTTCGCTATATCAAAGGCACGTTGGGCCAAGGCATTTTTCTCTCTTCTGATCCGACACTTACGCTTACTGTTTATTGTGACTCGGATTGGGCATCTTGTCCTCTTACTAGGCGATCTTTAAGTGCCTTTGAGGTTCTCTTTGGTGGTTCACCTATATCTTGGAAGACAAAGAAACAACAAATAGTGTCTCATTCTTCAGCAGAAGCTGAATGTCGTTCAATGGCAGCTGCTCTCCGGGAAATCAAGTGGCTGCGAAGTTTGTTAGCAGAATTGGAAGTCAAACAGTCATCATCAACGGACCTGTATTGTGATAGTAAAGCGGCTATTCATATCGCTGCGAATCCCATCTTCTATGAGCGCACCACGCATATTGAATTCGACTGTCATTTGGTTCGTGATGCGGTCAACGAAGGCATCATCTCTACTCGCCATATACGCACAAAGGATCAAGTTGCTGATGTTCTTACCAAAGCACTTGGTCGTGATCAGTTTCATACATTGGTTTCCAAGCTGGGCATTCTCAATCCTCATGCTCCAGCTTGAGGGGGAATATTATAGGATTATGTAGAATCCAATATATCGTATATTCTCTTCCATGATTTTAGGAAACTTTACATTATTTAAATTCTTTGTAACTGATATAAATAGAGGGAAAAGGTCATTAATAAAGTTAAGCAAGTTTGATTACCAATGCTACACAAATATTCTGATGTTGTTCGTTTTGTCCATTTAAAATTAGAATCTAGATACAAAATCTGAATATATAATTTTTTGATATCCAAAATATCTAAATATTCTAAATACTAAAATATCTAGATATTCTAAATGCTAAAAAAATCTAGATATCCAAACTAGTTTTTCTGCCAAAAACACATAACAGGTTTTTCTGCCAAAAATGCAGAAATGCCATTCTCCGCCAAAAACACGGAAACGCGATTTTTTTGCCAAAAACGTAGAAACACGATTTTTCGCCAAAAACAGGGAAAATGTTTTTCGCCAAAAACGCGAATGCGAATTTTCGCCAAAAACACGAAAACGCGATTTTTGGCCAAAAACACGAAAACACGATTTTCCGCAAAAAAAGGAACACAATTCTCTGCCAAAAACGCGGGAAAGCGATTTTCTACCAAAAACGCGGAAACGCGATTTTCGCCAAAAACGTGGAAACAAGATTTTTCGCCGAAAATGCGGAAACGCAATTTTTTGCCGAAAATGCAGAAACACAATTTTTTGCCGAAAATGCAGAAACACAATTTTTCGCAAAAAAACACGATTTTTAACCAATAACACAATTTTCACAAAGAACGAGGAAACATGATTTCCCCCCAAAAATGCAGAAACACGTTTGAAACGTGGAAACTGTTTTACGTCAAAAATGTGTAAAAGCAATTTTCCGCCAAAAAACACAGAAACATGATTTTCTGCCAAATACAAAGAAACACGAGTTTAATTTTCTGCCAAATACGAAGCAACACGAGTTTAATTTTCTGTCAAATACGAAGAAACACGAGTTTCCGCCAAAAGACGTAGAAATGCGATCTTTCCCAAAAAACGCGAAACACATTTTCTCGCCAAAATGCGGAAACACATTTTCTAGATACATAAACGAACGAGGCCTAAATGCCAACCAGTTTTAATGAAGCCTTGATCGGCAAAGTATTTAGGAAAACATAATGCTATATATCATCCAATCAAGTTTAGGTAAGAAAACATTTAGGAGAGAATTTAGGAGAGCATTTAGAAAATGCAAATGCTCTCTAAATGTTCTTCCCTCTATGCTCTTGGAAAGAACATTTCCAAAGCATTGAACTTTACAATATCAAAAAATAATAAAAAATTAGTTTCTTATAAATAATCTCGAAAACATATTTATTTTTATTTTAAAATTAATATAACAATTTTTATTATGGTATTAAAATTTTATTTATTTTTATTTAAAAATTTTATTCATTTCCAAAATATATTTATTTTTATTTTAAAATTAATATAACAATTTTAAAGTTATTTCAAATATGTGGTATTTTTGGAACAAAAATAGTTTTATAGTATATTCGGAAAAAGTAATTGTATTTTTAAAATTTTTAGAAGTATGTGATATTTTTAGAATATATCTAATTTTTTTCGGTATTTTTGAAAATCTCATTAGACTTATGTAATTAATATTTTTTATGTGCAATTACGCAGTTGAATATTTCTTTCAATACTAGAAGAGACAGACATTGACTAAAAAAAATAAATAAATAAAAGAAGAGATAGGCCGCCATGTGCTTTTTTAAATATATTTTTACAAATACATATGTCTCTTTTTCCATTTGAAAGATTAATAGAACAACGATCACATTTTATAATCAATCATATAAACCATAATTGAAAAATCTGGCTAATAGAATATGAAATCTCAAGAAATAAAATTCGATATCAAAACCAAATAAATTTGCACAAACAAAGCATAATGACTTAAATTTAGAAATTAATATCTAATTTAGCTCATCTTTAACCACTATTTTTTACAAGAAAATTTGAACATCAAAGACAATACACAAAAACAACTTATTTTGGTTGACATCTGCAACAAAAACTTTGCGCTTCCTAACGATGGCAAAAAGAACCTTAAGAGAGACTTACTAGAGCGAGTAAAATTGCCGATGTTAGAAAGTTGCCTAAAAGCGACTAAAAATCAATAAGTAGAACATAAGAATTAGTCAAATCTCGACTAGTCTTGTCCAATGAATCTAGTGAAAAAGCTAAAAGTAGTTCTAGATGAAAGATGTGAGTCGAAGAGACCAAAAAGGACTATATAACAAAGACAATGAGCAAATAGGAATCACATCTCATAGTAAAATTAACAAAAAGAGCAGGAAGGTTAAAACAAAAATTAACCATCAAAATCACACAAACTTGAACTGGTAGAACCATCATTAGACCAGACTTAAATCTACGAACACTACAAGAAAGCACGTTAAAAACTGACCGGACGGACTGATGGATACATATTCGTCAAATTACTGATGGAATAACTGACGGAAATGGCTCCGTCACATTTTACTAACGGAATTTATGATGGCATATTACTGATGGTTCAGTCCATCACAAATCTGTGAGTAAATTTTCCCGGTGTAAACTAGCCGTTTCAAACCGTTGCAACCGGTTATATTCTTATTTACTGACAGAATGATCCGTTAGTAATATGTCAATTATGTCTCTATAAAAACCAGACCACTCCACCTCTATTGATCATAAATTAAGCACACATACATTCATAGAAAATATGTATACTCCTTATTTTCGATCATAAATAGATGGTGAAAGGATGAATGAAGACACAAAACTATTGAACGACGAATATGCACGTTGTGTTTGCGAATTCATGGAATTAGCATGTCGACAACCTCGGACACAAAGCAGTCATAAGTTAAAATGTCCATGCTCTTTATGTCAGAATTATCATAATATTAGGATAGATTTAATATGGAATCACTTGTATTACAATGGTTTTATGCCGGGTTATAAGATTTGGTATTAACATGGAGAAAGACTTGAGGTTGTTGGTAGTAGTAGCGCTAGCGAACCATTGGCCGATAGGCCAGAAGAACCTAGAACGGAATTAGATTTTGGAGTTGGTACGGTTCAAATGGTTAATGACGTTTATAGAGAAAATGTAGAGACGGCGCAGGTTTCATATAAAGAACTTAATTTAGAAGCACGAGAGTCTTTTGGTATGTTAGATGCAACGACTCAGCCATTATATGGAGGATGTAGAGATGGTCATTCGCCTTTATCATCTACAAGTAGGTTGATGGGGATAAAGATAGACTATAATTTGGCTGAGGATTGTGTTGACGCAATAGCCAAGTTTGTGAGAGATATCTTGCCAGAGGATAACACTGCTCCGGGTTCATATTACGAGATACAAAAACTTGTTTCGAGGCTTGGATTTTCATATCAGGTTATAGACGTGTGCATCGACAATTGTATGATCTATTGGAGACGCGATGAAAACCGAAAAAATTGTCTACATTGTCACAAACCAAGATATAAAGATACAGGCGGTAGAGTTTCATTTCCTTACAAGAGGATGTGGTATTTTTCACTAATATATAGGTTGAAGAGGTTGTATCAATATGAGAAAACAAATGCGGGAATGAGATGGCATGTTGAGCATATATTTGATGGACATATTACACATCCTTCTTATGCAGAAGCTTGGCGTCATTTCAGTCTACATATCTGGATTTTGCCTGCGAGACAAGAAATGTTTATCTCGGATTAAGTACAAATGGATTCAGCCTATTCGGGAAGCATGGTAGATAGTATTCTCTGTGGCCAGTCATCATGACACCTTACAATTTGCCGCTATCTTTGTGTATGAGATGAGAGTTTCTATTTCTCTCTGTTCTTGTACCTGGCCCAGATCATCTGAGACGAGCACTTGATGTGTTTCTGCAACCATTGATATATGAGTTAAAGACATGATGGAAGTATGGTGAGGAGGTGCATGATGTGTCTCTACAACAAAATTTTAAGATGCGTGCGATTCTTATGTGGAC
>OVAV01001962.1:0-12048 GCA_900406375.1 Iberis amara
AGACACGGAAGGAGATCCCGGAGCCATAGAATCTCAGACACTGTATCTGCCATTGCTCTGTATTCTGCTTCGGCGGATGAGCGGGATACGACGTCATGTTTTCTGGTTTTCCACGAGATCGGAGAAACCCCTAATTGAATGAACCAGCCCGTAAGAGATCGTCTTGTTAACGGGCATGCTGCCCAATCAGAGTCGGACCAGGCTGTGAGTGTTAAATCGGTACTTGGACGTAGTAATATACCTTGACCAGGACTGTTTTTGATGTAGCAGACGACTCGTAATGCGGCGTTCCAATGCTCAGCCTTTGGCTTGTTCATAAATTGAGACAAGACATGAATGGGATAAGAGAGTTCAAGCCTTGTTACGCCCAAGTAAATCAGTCTTCCAACAAGCCTACGGTAAGGCTTTGGATCGTCTAATTCTTCACCAGTTGCAAGAGCCAACTTGTGATTCTGTGGCAAATGAAAAGAGACAGGTTTGACACCCATTAAGCCGGTTTCGTTAATAATATCGACAGCGTATTTCCGCTGACATAGATACAGGCCTTCGGAGCTTCAAGCCACTTCAATTCCTAAGAAATACCTAAGAGGACCAAGATCTTTCATGTTGAACCATGTGTTCAAGTATTTCTTAAAAACTGTTATGGCCGAGAGATCATTACCGGTGAAGATGAGGTCGTCAACATAAACGAGCAAGTGAAGACGGGTTGTATCATGAGTATATATGAAAAGAGAATGATATGATTCATTCTGCACAAAACCGTAGCTATGAAGAGCTTCTCCAAGCTTTTCGAACCAGCACCTAGGTTCTTGCTTTAGACCGTAAAGTGATTTACGAAGTCGACATACTTTGTTCTTGTCATTAATTCTAAAGCCGGGTGGGAAACGCATATATACATCTTCGGAGAGATTACCATGAAGAAACGCGTTGTAGACATCTAGTTGATGTATTTCCCAATTGTTCGAGATCGCTTGTTGTAGAAAGACGCGGATTGTAACCATTTTAACGACCGGAGCAAACGTTTCATCATAGTCAACTCCGGCAGTTTGATTGTTACCCAAAACAACAAGACGAGCTTTGTGACGTTGTAGTGTGCCATCGGAATTGAATTTCAGTTTGAAAACCCACTTACAACCAATCGCGTGCTTCCCCGGTGGTAAATCTTCTACTGTCCAAGTCCCATTAGACTCTAAAGCATTTATTTCTTCTGCGATGGCATGACGCCAATTTGGATCCATTTCTGCTTCCTTATAGCTTCTAGGTTCAGTGCCTGTAGTAAGAGCATGAATATAAGCTTGATATTTAGGTGAAAACCGAGTGGAAGAGAGATAATTGTCGATGGGATATGGTGTAGCGGATGGATACGGTGAATGCAAAAGCATTGTGACATAATCTGCTAGCTTTGTTGGTGCAGAACGTTTTCTTTGTCCACGTCCCAAATTTTCAATCTGTTCTGTTGATGTAGGTGGTACAGGTGCTGGAGAAGTAGCAGTTTGGACAGAACTTGGAGTTGTTTCGGGAGCAAGTGATGCAGAAACAGTCTCAACAACAGGAAAAGATTCAGAAACTGAAGCAGTCTCTGTAATAGGTGAAGATGCAGAAGCTGTTTCAGTCTCTGTAATTGGTAAAGATGCAATTGTAGGTTCTGTTGCAGGTTCAGTCACGGGAGCAGCCTGTGTACCAATTCGAGCTGAGTAATCTTCTTCATAATATTGAGACAAGACTGGTATTGGATCAGATAAAGCAGGCGTTGGAACTGAAACAGATTGTTGTTCAAAAGGATATTCTGTTTCTGAAAAAATAACATCTCTTGAAACGGCAATCTTTTTGCTTTCGAGATTGTAAATTCTCCACCCCTTTTTACCAAACGGATAACCAATAAATATCGATTTGTTGGATCTTGTTGCAAACTTATCACCCTTATGTTATTGATTATGAGCATAACAAAGACATCCAAAGTTACGAATATGTTGTAACGGAGGAGGCCGATGATAAAGCATTTCGAAAGGAGTTTTGCCTTTGAGTGTCGAAGCTGGTGTTCGGTTGATGAGATAGCAGGCCGTAAGAGCGCAATAACCCCAGAATTCGATTGGTAAATACGCTTGAAAACGAAGAGCACGGGCAACATTTAGAATATGTTGGTGCTTTCGTTCAACACGACCGTTCTGTTGAGGTGTCCCAACACAAGATGTCTGATGTATGATACCGTGCTGCTGAAAAAGCGAAGTTAAGCTAATGAATTCTGACCCGTTATCACTGCGAACCGTTTTAACACGCTGGTCAAACTGTCTCTCAACCATAGAGATGAAATTTTGAGTTCTGTTGGAGCATTTGTTTTAGTTAGCAAAAGATATATCTATACAGCTCTTGTATAGTCATCAAGAATTGTTAAAAAATATCTTGAGCCACATATTGCAGGTGTTCTGTAAGGACCCCATAAGTCGCAATGAATCAATTCAAAAGGCAAATAACTTGTGTTCAAGATCGTATAATGTTAAATTAACATTATAATTTCAGTTTTAGGATTTTAATGCAAACTTACCTTTTGTTGTGACTTACTAAGATATAGTTGTGTTGTTTTGCATTTTTTTTAAAGGTTATTTTACACTTATTACGGGTGTTTTAAACTAATTTCAGGTTTTTTTGTTTTTTTTAGAAGTTTTGGTAATTTTGGGTCTATGATATCTGAAACCGATTAAGAACCTAATATTGCGGATATTTAATGATTCCTCTAATATCCAACCGAACTGACCCGGAACCGATAAGAATCAAACCAGAACCAAACTGAAAAATGTAAAGTACCGATTGGATATTAAAATTTAGGATATGAAGAATCGGAACCGAACGGCTCCAACCCGAAATCGAACCAAATACCCAAAATCCCAACACTAATGTTAATTTTATATGTATCTGGCTCTTCCTATCACATAGATTAATCTATTAGAGGGATTTAAATTAGTTTTGGTTTATTTCTTCTATGATGTTGAGGAAACTTGGATACTTGAAGCGCAAAATATGGTAAATGATATTGATAGGTATATGGTCGGTTCTGAAACCAAGCAGTGCAAGCTCGTGATTACGGTCCGTTTTTTATTTTTAAAAATAATTTAGTTTAAGAAAAATAATAATAATAAACTTTCAACTCTCAAAAATTTATTTCCTATCCTGTATTAGAACAACATTCTTGTTTGTCTGAGGTGCCTTGCCGGGTTAAAGGTGGTTTGGTCAGGTGGTAGGCTCGGTGAGTTGAAGATGATCGGGTGTTTGGCTGGTTCTAACCTGAAGGCCTTAGCTCCAGTTTGGTCCACTTTTTGGTCCTCCTTCGGTTTCTGTTCAATAGTTCATGCATGTGGTTTTGCTCTTTTGTTTTCAGATCTTGTCGGCGGCTGGGTGGTCAGCTTTCTCTTTACGGTTTCATCGGGGAGTCTATCTCTGACGCTCGGGTTTCTTGGTCCTTTTTGTTGGCTCAGTTTTCTTGTGGCTCTTTATATCTACTTTGTATCAGGCTATGATCCTTATCTAATTTCGGTAGCTCTTAACGCGTTTATGTCATTGATTGACTTCGCTATTCTCGGAAGATCGGAGGGCGTCAGAGTCGCTCTGATTCATCTTTCCGTCTCAGCTTCCGTCTGTTTTCTTTGTGAGGTAGTCTTAAATCTCTATAGGAAGAGTTATTCGCGTGCTTGGGTTTCCTGATGCCTTTCACAGTTTGGCTGGTTGTGTCTGCTTCCTCATTGGTTATTTGGTTGATAGTAGTTTCTTCGGGTGCTAGTCTTCGTCCGGGTTGTATGTGGTAGTCTTACGAATCTCGTATGTATTTTGTTTATTTAGTCTGCCTATTTTGGTCTTGTGTACTGCCTTGTTTGACCTTGTGTTTCCGGAGATGTATGTATTATCTGCCGATTTTAGTGTTTTCTTTTAGTTTTACTAGGTATCCAGTTAAGTTATTGTAATCGATTTCAGAGTTTAAACCCATCAGGCGGAAAAAAAGAAGAAGAACATTCTCGTTTGTCCACCCCTATCCACAAGGAGATCTCCTAGGACCAGTGAATATCACCTCAAAATTAAAACATTTGTAATCTTTACAAAGTAGTGCGCAGGTGATATAATCTCAGGACAATCAGGAGCTGTTGATTTAACAGATTGGGTTAAGTTATGTGATCAAGAAGGTAGGAGAATGGATTGCATAGACAGAGACATTGCAGGTGGAGAAGAAGAATTCTCAAAGGCAATGGATGATGCACTTGTTGTTGCTATCAAGTGTATTGTCTCTGTAAATGAAAGGCTTANGAAAGGCTTAATATTAGACAAGTTCTTGATCTACTTAACTCAATTTCTGCTTAAGATTTGTGTTTTTTTTTTTTTTGTAAATCCTTATGGATTTCTTCTTTTCACGCATCATTTATTCTTATTTTTTTTTCAGGTCTTGTGTTTTTTTTAGTAGTTTGATTGATCAGATGATTCAGGTGTTTTCTTACATTTTTATATTTTGTTGATTATTTTTTCACTTCCTTGTAAAGGTAGAAGAAAAAACTAATCCCATTGATTTTGACAGAGAAATTTGACTTTTGGTTATTGTTTTATTTTCAATATATTTTCTTTCTTTTCATCTTTTATTGCAATGATTAGTAAAGTAGTGAATCACGATATAAACTATGAAACGATTATGTGATACTCTCACTAACTCTTCACCTACTATATTTTTGTAAAATTGAACTCTACTTTAGAATACTCCACATGTAGAGGTGGATTGTTATGTTCTAGTTTAAAATATTTCGTCTCATATATATTTTCTTCTGGATGGGCAAAGGAACATTAAGTGCAAACGAAAGTAGAATTTAATTTCTTTCTTTTCTCCCTCTCGACTCTCCTCTTTTCCAAATATAAAAAAACGGGTCCTCTAGAGGGTGTAGAGAGGAGGCGAGCTCCCTCACCGTCCGAGTCGCAACCTTCAGTCGTTGCATACTCACCGGTGAAAATCAGCATCAACGAGTTTGCCTAAAAATCAATTTTTTCTGCGGCAGTTTCAACCATACAATCTTCCTTCTATCTTCAATTTCACGATAGCTCTGGTGGAGGCAAAAAGAAACTTCTCGACATCGCTCTTCGACCGTTTACATGCGGCGGCAAAGCACGGTGGTCGGCAAGAGGAAGGGGCGGGGATCTCAAGGCGGCTACGGTTTCTTCTCCAAAAAGTAAAAGGTCTTCACAGCTTCTGGGTAAATCGCGGGGAGTAGGGCTGTTGGGAGTCGCATTTCCTCAACTTTGGATGGCGTACGAACCAGCTTCCCTAGTCAACGGAAACCTACCTCCGCTTCGACTCCTCGGGTTTTGGCGTCACAATCGACCTCTTCCTCCTCCTTTTCTCCTTCAGTTCCTCTGTGGGCGAAAGGTGGCAGTTTCATCTCAGGTTTTCAGCGTCGGGTCACCGTCATCTCACGGTGAGGCCCACAGCTTGCGGAGCCGGATTTAGGATTAGGGTTTTCTCAATTTTATGTTTTGAGCTTCTAGGGTTTACTTGGTAGCGAACCAAATGGGCCTCTAGAGCCCATTCTAGGATTGTTTAATTTTAGTAAATTGTGGGTTTAATTTTGTCTTGGACTGAGCTTATAAATTTGGGCTAATTCTGATTCTATTATAATTAATAAAATATATATTAATATATATATATATATATTTATGGAACAGTATTTTAAATCTTCGATTAGGAAAAAAAGGAAATAAAAATTCTCGAAGATACATTCGGATATTGTAAAAATATTTAGCTATATATCATGCAATTGCATATATTTTTATATAATGTAAATTGATATAATAAAAAATAATTATAATTTTTCTGTAATATTCGAAGAAATATAAAATGTAACCAAAATCATAAGTTTTTTAAATTTATTTTAAACATATTTGATAAATTAAAATAATCATGTTTGTCATTGATAAGTTACAAATACCATCTATTTTAATTACTATATATATTTTAATTTTGGTATTGTTTTATAAAAATTTTTAATTTCTTTTTTGACTTTATTTTGTTTTATTCTATTTTCGTTCTGGAATTTATATAAAACCTAACTGGAATAAACTTTCTACAAAATTTGTATCAGCCCATCCTCCTAAAACCCTACAAACCCTACAATTGTTGTCTCCATCAAGGTACGTCAATGGAGCTAATTAGTTCGAGAGATCAAAGTATTGTGAATGAAGATAGGATCAGTGAGTTGCCTGAGGCTTTGATTCAACAGATATTATCTTATCTTCCTACAAAAATTGTCGTAAGCACGAGTCTTTTATCTAAACAATGGCGATCTCATTGGAAAACAGTACCTTGTCTGAAATTCAGTTGTGATGATCACAACATTTTTGAAAACCATAAATTTTCAGAGATTATTAGCAAATCTTTCCGTTCACATAAAGCTCCTGTTCTAGATAGCTTAGGTCTAAAAATTAGATTAGATAGTGCCAATCATATGGATAATATCAGACATTGGGTTGGTATTGCGTTTGCTAGAAATTTACGTGAATTGGTACTTGAAGTTCTTTATAGTCAGAGGTTAATATTTCCTGAAAGCTTGTGTACTTGCAACACACTTGTGACTTTGACACTTGCGCGTAATATTCTAGTAAACATTTCTACTCCGATTCTTTTCAAGTCTCTTAGAAATTTGCATCTTATAGGTGTGAGATACAAAGACGCTGAATCTATATGTAACCTCTTATCTGGTTGCCCAATTCTTGAAAAGTTGATGGTAGCTCGTACTATTGATGATGATGTGATTTTCACTATTGAAGTTCCTTCTTTGAAGAGATTAACAATTCACGATTTTGGACGATCGATTAGAGAATATGTGATAAATGCTCCTTCTTTGAACTACTTTAAACTATACGAGTTTAAAGGTTTTAAGCTTTCTCTGAATGCGCCAAAACTGTTAGAGGCATCTTTTATTGATGGTTGTTATACAATCAACGAGAACTTTCTTGGATCTCTAAAGTCAACGAAACGTCTTTTCTTTGATTTATCATCCTTGAAGATTTCGTATCATCCAACTACTAGTACTATCTTCAATCAGTTGGTATATCTAGGGATGTATACAAATCAAAAAGAGTGGTGTAATCTTCTTAGGGTCATGCTTAATACCTCCCCTAAACTACAAGTCCTCAATCTCAATTATTATAAGCATTATTATGATAAAGAAGAAAGTGGTGTCCGTGGGATATGGAACAAGCCAGAGCATGTTCCTGAATGTTTGATGTCTCATCTCAAGACATTTTCGTGGAAAAACTACCATTGTGGATTAGAAGAAGAGAAACAAGTGGCTTTATATATTCTAAAGAACGCAAGATGCTTGAAGAATGCAACTTTCTTCATAAACCACAAAGACCCCTTTGGGTTTAAAGTTGTGGAGAAGGTGAAAGAGAGATGTAAGATGCTCATCAACGAGTTGGCTAATGTGACCTTGGCTTCACAATCATGCCAACTTGTGTTCAAGATCGAATGATGTTAAAATTAACTTTATAATTTTAAGTTTAGGATTTTAAGTTAAACTTACCTTTTGTTTGTGACTTACTAAGATATTACAGATTTCGTTTTTAGTTGTGTTGCTTTACATTTCTTAGGTTATTTTACACTTACTAGATTCTCTTTCCGCGCGATGCGCGTGTTCTTGTCCTTATTTTTGCTATAGATTGTTCCGTGTTACGTGAGAATTATTTCAGTATTATAGTTAGAGGTAGTTATAGCTAGTTAGATAGAACTTAAAATGAATTAGTTGGTAACATATATTATGGTGTTTTAGTATTTTAGATAATATATTTCTGTAGTAGCTTGTTGTAAAAAATAATAAGAATATACATATTAACAAAAGTTATACAATATTTACAGCTTTTGTGACTATGTAATGTAATAGAGAGTAAAAGATAAATTAAAAAATTTCTTGCAAACTATTATATTTTGTGTTTTATGCCAATTGGAACGACAATATTTGATCTATACCGAATATTAACAGATCACTTCCTCAACTGCTATATTATTGTTAAACAAATAAATAAAAAAGTAAGTATTTCATGTCAAATACTGATTGCACCATGTGATTATATAGTAATAAATGTTCATAAAAGTTTTTTTGGCCAATTTTTAGTTTTTTTAGTCACTGTTTTCATTCTTTCCTTTCTATTCTCGAAAATGCGATAATGACTTTATGATCTTGTTCTATAAATTAAATTCATAAGAAGTTTCTGAGTATGAGTGATTGACCATCATTATGTTTTCTTTTCTTTTTTATAGTTACTCTTTTCTTCATTCTTATATATTGTTGTAGATATAGATTTCTTGTCTTTTACCACCTGTTAACATATTGAATCCACTTTATATTTTTTCATGTTCTTTCTCTTACTATTTTTCTATAACTTGTTACAACTATATTCATAATACTTGTCATCTTTTTTTAACTTGTTATGAGTCAAAGATACCAAATGATATCACTCGCACGGTCACTTCTCTTTTTTTTTGTCTCTCTCTGTTTCAACTTATGAATTTTAGACTCATTTGTTCAATTAATCATGTAATCAAAAAATATATTCTATTAATCATGTTACGAATATACAAAATTTCAAAATTAATGAATGTAAGATTCTTAAATAAACCTTCCTAGATCAAATACATTTCCAATCTCAACTCAATTGCTTAAAAAGGACAACGAGAAATTGTTCATGTTGATAAAACCTCAGAGCTACTCTTAAGTCATTGAGTTTGTCTTGGAACTGTTCAGTGTTCACCTGTAGGCTGAAAACAAAACTCTAAGTCAATTGCTTACCACTCTGTCTTCCCAACCATAACCAGCCTTCTTGCGTTTACACGAGCCGCCTCTTGGACATCTATTTTATCGGTTCACTCTCTAATACCAAATCAATACTTTTCGCCTTTGCTTATGAGAGTGGTTGCAACAGTGGCTGTAGCTCCTTGGAGATCTTTGTCCGATGCACATACAATGTTCTCTATTTCCTGTTCTGGCAACAAATTATGCTCCTCAAACAACTACATATGACAGGGAATAAATCATCAGAGATTAAGAGACTAAAACTATAATCTTTATATGGGAAACAAAAGCTTAAAAAACAGTCGCGAATTTAATGTACTTCGACATGAAAAAAACTATTTTGTGTACGTATGCATAACTAAATAGTATTTCAAATCATAAGAAAGCAGTAGTTATATATGAAACCAAAACGATGGAAATTTTTTTTGACTACTCCGATCTAGGGTGTACCTATCAAAAGAAACAAAATGATTCAACGTAATCACAATGAAATAAATATTAGCATATTTGTAACTTTCGACACAGTACTCCCTGACCAATACGAAACAGAAGGAGCCTAATTAGTTCAATTAGTATATTATAACAAGCAATCAAGTGAAAAGGTAACCTATTACTTTCTTTGAACAAGAGAGAAAGTACCTTACTATTATAAAACAAAAATTTGGGAAGTGATCTTTACCCGTTTTTATATGCACGATTTTGAGGTCACAGGTTTCAAAATCCTCTTGGGCCTTAATTGCCTTTTTCTTATTTTCTCTTGGACAGTCACTGCCTCTTCACCGTGAAGTGATATCATACGGTCATCCAGTCTTTCACTGCTGTCATTTCTATCATATTCTTCATCAACATGCTTCCTTTGTTCGCAAGAATACTTTCACAAGAAGAGCGAGATAAGTTTCCAGATTTTAAGGATGTTGCATTATTATCTTTCATAGAATTATAGGAACTTGACGA
This sequence comes from Iberis amara, assembly GCA_900406375.1. Lineage (NCBI taxonomy): Eukaryota > Viridiplantae > Streptophyta > Magnoliopsida > Brassicales > Brassicaceae > Iberis > Iberis amara. Next base: position 9,768 of record OVAV01001962.1, read on the forward strand.
ATCACTATTTTTCCTTAGAATTAAAGAAAAGAGAATATCATACCTCAATATAGCCATGTCGAAAGCCACGTCCATTAGAATTGTAAGGACAAGCTAAATGCCTATTCAACTCCATTACAATGTTAGTCTGCATTTTAGATACTAGAAACTAAAGCTTCCATCATTTCTTTTAGCTTTCGCAAGCACGACCTATAAAGAAATCCTATAATCCTCGAATATTTTTTTCTGGATAAATAATAACAAAACTGAAACTACTACTGGATCAAACTAAATGAATTAAAATAGCTTTATCACCATGTGCAATACTTGGGTCAATCACAACAAATGAACATAAAGATGGTTCTAAATTCACAATGATACTAATAATCAAAAACTATTTTTCTTTTTATTGTAGGTGCCACAGATGCCTACATGTCCTGTGCTAACGCTTATAGGTTCGCATTGTACTGAAAAAGATGGATACCTGAACTTAACTAATCGAAAATCATGGATGCTCGCAAATGATATAGCCTCTCTTTTTGTAAAACAAAGCACAATTTGTATGTAAATACATAAGTTGAACAATTGCAATTTCTTCTTACACCTGTAAGCCGCTACTCATATTGGAACTAATCTGAAATCGAAATCTAATCGAGTCGGATAGTGAAAAATTCTAAAGTGTAAGCTTCATAAAGCCTAAAAAGAAATTGGAACTACTCAGAGGAAATCAATCGAGGAGACAAACAATAGAAAACCAAAAATCCGAACATGAGGGTGAAAATATGAAAATTGACAAAGTCTACAAGAAACAAATTGAGACCTGTTACACAAATGCCTCCATATTGAATTTGCGAGGGCGATGCAACAACCTGCAAGATTGAAGGAGACGGAAACTGAAACAAAGAGATTAACATCAACAAACATAAAGCTTTGACTTTGAAGCTTTAACATGACTGCAAGAGAACCAGAGTATCTAACCTCAATTACACTGTGACTCTTGATTAGAGTTCGTACATAATCAATGATCTCATTCCTACTTCTGTATGAAACAACCAGAGGTTGAATAGTACATAGTATCTCATGAGCTCTCTCCTCTGCAATCATCCAAGATCTCCATCTATTGGCAATAAGTGCCCTTAGGTTGTGTTGTTGATACCGACAATGAGATTGATGAAGAAGAAAAAAATGATGAAACTGACAATCTTTCTTGAATATCACACATGTGAGCATAACTTCAAAGTAACTTCCATATAATAACACAAGAATCTTCAACCCAATGAACTTCTCTTATGAGTGTGACATCTACACACAGATTATCTTTTTTGTTTTACAGAATACTTAAACTGGCCTTATTGTGATCTTATTAGATAAAAGGAAAAGATACTAAAGCAACACGTTCAAGCATAAGAAATGAATTCAAGACAAGGTATAAGCTTCTTGTTTAATTACCTGAGCAATATGGATCAAAGAAAAGAGGGAAGAACACTTTAGTCATTGGTACCAAAGGGAAGCTACATTTGATTTCTCCGATTCCCAACATATTGATGATATGAAACCACTGAGGTTGATGATCTAGAGAACGAGTAATATACATTCTAAGTAAAAGTGAATGCAATATTAGTTATCCTTAAATTTAGCTCCTCAAATCAAACTTATATCTGGAATTGCCAATTTCAAAAGAAAAAATTGTTTAAATATTATATTTATTTGCATGATTATTAACTTAAAAATCTTAGCATGTCTACCAAAATTAGAATTTTTTTTTATTTATTTAAATTATGATTTGTATTCAAGTATCAAAAGAGTACCTGAGGTTTTAGTCCATGAGTGTCCAAGTGAAACTGTGTGCTATCTCTTAACAGATCATTATCTCGCCGCGACTACGAGCAATGTTACATAGCGGAAGTTTTTCTAAGATTATGAAGCTAATAAATTATATGTGGCTCAAACCTCATAAGTACCATTTTAAGTTCCGAAAGACATTTTTTAGAAAATGCTAAAATGGAGAAATGAACATACTATGAAAGTATAATTAACCAAATTGTACCTCAATTTCCTTCTCTTCCACCATGACCACCATCATCGGACCCCACCACTACTGTATTTTTTTCTTCGCAAGGCAACAATGGAAGATGTTGATGATTAACTCTCCAAAAATAGGGTTAGCCAAGAATTCCAAAAGACTAAACGGATGCGACGATTGAGAAGTAGATGGATGTCGTATTTGATTTTTGGGAAAAAACCTTAAAAATACCCGAAGTCTTAAAATTTTGCCCGTTTAATACACGAACTTGTTTCGTTG
>OVAV01001963.1:0-12048 GCA_900406375.1 Iberis amara
AATCACAAAGTGAAAACCACTAAAAAGCCAATATATCAATGGAGAACCGGAGAACTATCAAGAAGAAAAAGACTTAAACGAGTGGGTAAAAGCAATTAATGTTGAAAGGGACTCCATTACCAAGAACAAAACGTGGGAGCTCACAGTGGCGGATCTAGAACAAAAATTTATATGGGGCACAAAATAAAAATTAATTAATATTTAATTTAGTTCAAAATTTCAAGATATAAGTTAAGATTTTCAAAATTATATAAATAAATATAATTGATTTTGATGATATAATATAAATATATTTTAAATATTAAAATAATTTCTAATATAAAAATCCATAGTTAATATATATAATAGCAATTTTAAAACATAAATATAATTTATGAATTTTTTGACCCAAAAAAATATAATTTATAAATTTAGTAATATCACACAACAAAAAAACTCAAACTCTAAATAAATTTTTCAGATATGTAAATTGCAACATTAAAAGATATCTAACAAAAATTTGTGCATGTTTGTAAAAGAAAAAAAACAGATTTGGGGAAATAACAATAGTTACAAAAAAAAAACTTACAAAAATTACTAGCAAAGTGGTCGAACTTCAGACCTGTTAGACAATACTACAACCAATTGCCAATTGAGCCAAGCGCAAAGATATGTAATCCTTCACAAAACCTTTTAATAATGAGTATGGGGCACGTGCCACACCCCATTACACTGTAGATCCGTCCCTGGGAGCTCATAGACAAACCGAAAGAAGTCAAACCTATAGGTTTAAAGTGGATCTACAAGATAAAAAGAAGCGCAGAACGCTTAGTGATCAAGCACAAAGCAAGAATTCTCGTGCAAGGTTATGTACAACAACAAGGCATAGATTTTGAAGAAATCTTTGCTCCTATAGCAAGAATTGAAACAATTCGATTGTTGATAGCTATTTCGACAAGAGGATGAGAAATACATCACTTAGATGTCAAGACTGCATTCTTTAACGGTGATTTAAAAGAACTTGTCTACGTAAGTCAACTTGACGGTTTCATCAAGAAAGGAGAAGAAAATCGAGTATATAGGTTACAAAAAGCCTTGTATGGTTTAAAGCAAGCTCCAAGAGCTTGGAACGCTAAACTCGATCAAGTTCTCAAGGAAATAGGGTTTCGAAGATGCATAAAAGAATCATCAGTATATCTGAAAGGTAACGAAAAAGAAACCCTAATAGTAGCTATATATGTCGACGATTTGTTTGTGACAGGAACATCCAAGAAGGTCATCGAACAATTTAAGAGAGATATGTTAGATCTAGGGAAGCTATCTTACTAACTAGGAATCGAAGTGATTCAAGGAAAAGAAGAAGGTAAAACAAGAAGGTTATGCACAAAGAATTCTCGTGGATACTAAGATGGATGCCTGTAACTTAACTCACATACCAATGGAGTCGAATCTGAAAATCTCAAAGGTAGAAAACGAACCTGAGATTGACGCCATAAAATATAGAAGAACCATAGTTTTTTTGAGGTATCTTCTTCATACAAGACCAGACTTAGCTTATGCAGTAGGTGTTCTAAGTAGGTACATGCAAAGTCCAAGAGAATCGCATGGACAAGCAATCAAACATGTACTAAGGTATGTAAGAGGAACCACAAACTTAGGTTTATTCTTAATCAGAGATGGATCAAAGAAAGTGATTGGATATAGTGATAATAGTCACAATATTGATATTGACGATGGAAGAAGCACTTCAGGTGAAGCGGAATTCATGGCGGCTACAGAAGCTGCAAAACAAGCGATATGGCCCAAGGAATTGTTGAGAGAAATTCTAAGACAAGATGAGAAGATAATACTTAGGATTGACAACAAATCATCTATAGCCCTAACAAATAACCCGGTGTTTCATGGAAGAAGTAAACACATTCTATCGAAATATCACTTTATTAGAGAATGTGTGGAAAATGGACAAATAGAAATCGAACATGTACCGGGTACAGAACAAAAGGCCGATATACTCACTAAACCGCTAGCAAGGATCAAGTACAAATAAATGAGAAACCAAGTGGGAGTTAGCTTGATCGAGATTCCCGAAGTTCAAGTTGGAATTATGGGGGAGAATGTTGGATAACTCCATATCTTGGAGAACAAGATATCTTTAGAATAAGGTGATCTTAAAGATATAAAAAGATAAGGTTCACAAAATAGGAAATCTATTTAGATAAGTTTTTGCTTACCTATTCTTATTAGGTTAAAGAGTTTGCTTAGTCTATATAAAGGATCTATATGAAGAGTTGTTCCATAAGACCTAGACAGAGATTTAGTTTTGAAAGAGTTTCTAAATCAATAAAGAAGAGTTTGCTCTTTAATCTTTCTAGTATAACATAATATCGATTTGAAGTGAGACATTTCTTCTAGGAGACCGTAATCTTTCCCTTTATTCCACATGGGGAAGTGATCTCAGGGATTTAGTGGGGATCGTGATACAATTAAGGGCAAGAGTCCCATCCCACAATTCTCCTCTGTGTGAACACTTGTTATCTCTGTTGTTTCTTGCAAGCTACCTTTCCCATCAACAGCGTTAGCATCTCCGTTTCCCATTTATGGTGGTTTGTGTTGCTCTGATGCTATTCCACCGTCATCTGATGTTGGTCTTGCAGCTTTTCAACAATTTTTTTGAGATTGGCCATAAAAAGGTAAATTTTGTCACTCGAGTGGTCCTCTAACTAGATAGTTTGGCTGTGTTATGTAAATTCTCATAAGTACCTTCTAATTATTTACTCATTAAATTAAAGACTCTAGACTAGATAGCTCATAATCTTCTTCTCTAAAAGCTTTTGTGATTTACTTTAGCCACTTCAGCATTTGTCTCCTTTTCCTCTTCATGTTGCAAGTTTTGGTCTTCATCTTGGCCAGGATCAAATCTAATATGTAAGAATTCTATCTTATTCAACAAGTAAAACTGTTAGGTTTTTGAAAAGGATAATGCAAATGACTAGGTTTATTTAGTAAACTCGACCAAATTAGTATGTTACATGGTCTTTTGCCAATATTCATATTATCTTGAAATAATTACACTAAATTTCACTTTCTCAAAAGTATTTACATTCTAGTATAATATTTGCTATTGGTGCACTTTTGGTTTCTTTCAAGGCAACTAATAACTATTGTGTCCTTCAAGTGGAGAAAAGAGAGAAGTTGTGCTCATTTCATTAAAATTAGTGTACACAATGATCATGCAATATGTAATGATCATACAATTTTTGTACACAATGACCATGCAGTATGTGTACAAAGTCGTGTACACGATGCTAATTATTAGATGTATATAATAATCACGACGCCGTACACAAAGTGCATCAACATCGTTCAAATGAATTAACATTGTGTACACAGGATACTAAAACAATGTTTAAACATTAAGATAATGATTTAATTAAAGGATAATAGAAAAATTAAAGAAAATTTTTTTTCTATGTCCAAATAAAATGAAACAAGTGTCTATTTATAGAGTACAAAAAATTATGAATTTTGGTATAATCTTTATTTTTGTTGAAAATATATACTATGAAATAATTGGTTTTAAATATTGTGGATTAAAAAAATTTGGGACATGGTAGGAGAGAGAAAAAAGCTCACACATGTTAGGGGGAGATAATGAATGGTATAGTGTAATTATCGGGAAAAATAAGGGTATAATTAACTCAAAATATTTCTCTGTCTTCCAAAAAAGGTAAAATAGTCTCAAGGTTGTTATAGTGTAATTACATCTCCTAGAAGTCCACTAGAGTAAAAATCACCATATTATCTTTATTTCCTAGATCCTGTATTTTTAGGACAAATCCTAATTATTATAAAGCCTTTCGATTGATATCCATTAAGAAAGTCATGCATGCCTTTGTGGCCCAAAGTGAATAATAGCATACTAATATATTGTTGAACTTAGAAGTAGCGCTCGTGTGTAATACCGAGGAGACCATTACAAGTTTGTATCAGAATGTAGTTAATTTCAAAAAAGTCAGCTGATATGAAACAAGGATGTGAAACTCTTGAGCTCGAAAATTGCAATCCACATACAAGAGGGTCGTTATACATATACTATAACAAATATGCTGAAAAAGCTCATTTAAATCCCCAACTATCTGAAAAATGCAAATTAGTTCTCCAACTTCTTACTTAACAAAACAATTCATCAACTGTGTATTGACTTTGCAAATTGATACCTCAATTAGTCAATTTTAACTAAGGTAACGAATTATTTAAAAACCGTTAAATGCAATTCGGGAAAACTCTCATTTAATTCCCTAATTTTTCTGAAAAACGTAAACTAATTCTTCAACTAATGATTTTAACAAACTAATTTCTCAACTTTTTCTGTAAACGCAAATTAATTTCCCAACTAATAATTTTAACAAAATAATTCCTCAACTTTTTGTTGACTTTGCAAATAATTTTAAAATAATATTTAACATGTTTAATTGAATTTGTAACTTGAATTTGTAATTAGATAATATACTTTTGTAATTCATTTTATTTTTATATTGTAGCTATTTTATACTAAGTAAATGGAGTACTATATTTTTAAAAAAAATATTATAATAATTACTATTAAATAACGTAATAGTATAAAAGAACCATTTAATTTTTTTTTTAATACTGAAATTCTGATTTTTTTCTAAATTATATAGAAATAATTACACCAAAAAATTAATATTTTTTAAATATAAAGTTTTATATCCATAAGATTTTATATAAACATATTAAAATCTATATTATAATTGATATTAAAATATAAAAATCAAGTTAAACTAATATTTATTACAATTTTTCAAACAAGAAGATTATTAATTTATTTAATATTAATTAGTACTTTCATTATTATTTTTATGATGTTTAATTATTTTAATTATTTTAAAATCATTTGTAAAATCAACAAAAAATTGAGGAATTATTTTGTTAAAGTCATTAGTTGGATTTTTTTTTTTTTTACAACTTGAATAAAATACTAGACTCCTANTATTGGTTGTCCAATATAGAGGAACAATACCTACATACAAGTGTAAGAAAGGAAGTAGTCGTGCCGAACGTGTCAGGCGATCTACAAGTCCATTCACCCTGCGCGGAATGTGATAAATTCTAAAGTCCACAAGACGTCCCCGCACTTCGTCGAACTTTTCGAACAAATTAGTAAAATCCGGCCAATCTTGAGGGACCTGTAGCATTTCCACCAATGTCGAACTATCCGTCTCGAAAGCATAACAGTGGAGACTACGAGAAAGAATCATATTCATTGTCCACACAAGTGCTTCAAATTCCAAATGCAGCGGCGAAATACTTTTTCTACAACTTCTTGCACCCATAAGTCATTAGTTGGAAATTATTTTGCGTTTTTTGAAAAATTGAGGAATTATTTTGTTAAATTTATTAGTTGAGGATTTGATTTGTGTTTTCAGAAAAGTTGGAGAATTAAATGAGAGGTTTTCAGTACTGTATTTAACGGTTTTTAAGTGATTCGTTAACTTGATTAAAGTTGATTAATTGAAGTTCAATTTTCAGAGTCAACACATAGTTGAGGAATTGTTGTGCTAAGTAAGAAGTTGAGGAATTATTATGTATTATTGTGTTAAATGAGGTTTTTCCCGACAAGTATGTGGAGTTTTTATTTATAGACATTTTTTTCTCTTGTTTAGGCAACCAATTACCCAGCGATTTTGTGATTAAAGCATGCTTGAAAAGTAAAAGTTTACTTTATCTCCCACTATATGAGAGCATTGAAGTTCAATTTGCAAACATAGTTGAGGAATTATTGTGTTAAATAAGAAGTTGAGGAATTATTATGTATTTTTTTGTCAAAGAGAAATTATTATGTATTTTTGTGATAGTTGATGAATTAAATAAGGTTTTTCCCAACAAGTATGCAGAGTTTTCGTTTATAAACATTTTTTCTCTTGTTTAGGCAACCAATCACCAAGTAATTTTGTGATTAAAACATGCTTGAAAAAGTAAAAGTTTACTGTTCAACATAAGTACATAATTATTAAAAAAAGCCCTAGCCGCCTCTTCTCCCAAAAAGTATGAGATCGTTTCCCTTTTCCGACGCCAGCGGTGCTATGGCCCGTCGGCGTTGGACCTTCGGCTCTTTCTTCTCTCATCGCATTTTTTCTCATCTTCTTTTCCTTAAAGTTTCAGCTTGCTTAGTTTCTCTCCGGGACTCTTCATCCGCCATGACTATTGGTGAAATCTGGTCGGGTTCCTCGAATACTTTGCAGATCCGACTCACAGGTCCCGTCAAGTATGGCGGATCTCCTTTTAGTCGCTCCTCTGGTCAGATTGGAGTCTCCTATTTCCAGTATGGTGGATCTCCTTTTAGTCACTCCTCTGCTCAGATCGGTGGCCTCTCTCTCGCTGTTTGGCGAACTGGTACCGCTAAGTGTGGTTTTTGGCTCAGTTTTGTGTTCTGAACGTTTCTTTTAGGCGTTTGGTGAACATTTCATCAGAATATGGGTTTTGGCCGATGATTAAGTTTATTCCAAGTAAGTTCTTGAGGTTTCAGCCTCTATTCCCAGATTATACTGCTTTATGCAGTTCCCTTACTGCTTTATGCAGTCCAATTATTGCTTTATGCAGTCTGTTTACTGTTTTATGCAGTCCAATTACTGTTTTATGCAGATTTAGTACTGCCTTGTGCAGATCTATTATTGCTTGGTGCAGTTGGTGGTATGCTATATACTCTCTGTTTAGGTCTGCTGGTTTACGTGGATTTCTTTTGATTATAATTACATTCATTGGTAGATTAAGCCTTTAGAAATTGCTTATTAAACTGCTAATCTTATCCAAAATCCAACTATTTTGGTTGTGTTTGAGCAAGATGTCTAAAGTTTACTCTTGTTTAGAGTTCTATTTGCTTTTGGTTTCTCTAATTGAAGATAACCCTTTGTTAGTAGGGACTCAACTTTTGAGTTTAGGTTGGGAGTTCATTCAAATACTCTGCCTATGTGTTATTAGGCTCTTGAGTGCATCTTATTGTGTGATGAAATGTAAATTCTTCATGGCCTCTAAAGTTTATGTATTTAGACATTTCGTCGTAGCAGCAATGATGTTGGAGTTAAAGTCTTTGCTATTAGGCTTCTCCGGATCTTTCAACGATTTAATCAATGAGTTTCATTGTATTTGCGTTGTTATCAAACAGATTAGATTATGTCCTATCCTAGTTTCTTTTGTTTCTGTTTGTTTCTCAGATACTTATGTTATGTTGTTCTCTTATATGATTTCTCCAAAAATTTAATCTAACGACAACTATGGTTTGAAAAAAAAAAGTAAAAGTTTACTCTATCTCCCGCCATATCAGAGCAACACTTAGAAGTGAAAGAGAGCCAAAAAAATATTTACTCAAGTGAAAGAAAAAGCACCGCTTCTCTCTCTTTCTCCGTTTCCTCGGTAGATTTGTCATGGAGTTGCCGGTTGTAGATCTGTCGCGTTACCTAGAATTCTCCGTCGACCACGGTGGTAAATCTGATTATCAACTGGAAACTGACCTACTTGACTCTTGCCGAGAAGTGAGTCGGATCCTGAAGGAAACCGGAGCTCTGCTTATTAAAGATCCGAGATGCAGTGCTCAAGACAACGATCGATTCATTGATATGATGGAAACGTATTTCGAAATGCCCAATGATTTCAAACGATTGCAACAGAGACCTAATCTTCACTATCAGGTACCTAAATGAAACTTTTGATTACAGATTGCAATCTCTTTTGGCTGTCTCTCTCTGAATTGGGGTTTTCCTGATTTGCCGATAATTTTACATTCCTGGAAGAGATCTCCCTCGATTTTTATTCAATATAATCAAATTTCGTGTTTCGCTTTCGAATTACGTACTGTATTCTCCAAGTACTAGAAAGAGCCCTAGTCAATTTTCACTACGGATGACACACTGACCACTGAGCACGATTAGGCTTCGAACTTACCTGATGGACCGATGGTAGTAGATGTTTGATGATATCTTGGAACAAAATTATTGTGCGTGTGGTCATTTGGACTGTTAGGTTTTTTCCCGGATGTTTGACCAAGGTGGATTTGCATGAAACTAGGACCTCCTGGTCGGGCTTGATCCAGTGGCAATACAAGAAAAACGTAGCTTCTCTCAATCGCGAGCTAATTTCAGCACATATCTTGGTCTTATATACATTATTATAGAGTTTATTAACCTTAACTTCTTTCGAGTTATGGCTATTGCTCAATGCGGTGGTATTGGTTTAAATATTCCATCTTGTTGAGTCTATGTGGAGTGGTAAATTTAAGTTGGCTATGATTGGATTTTCCAGGTTGGTGTGACACCGGAAGGAGTTGAAGTTCCAAGAAGCTTGGTTGATGAAGAGATGCAAGAAAAATTTAAGACAATGCCGAAAGAATACAAACCACAAACTCCTAAAGGACCAGATCACAAATGGAGATACATGTGGAGAGTAGGTCCTAGACCATCCAACACACGCTTTAAGGTGTGATCTCGATACATTTCACATGATTGTGTTATGATCTGAACCTGTCACTTGTAGAACTTCAGCAATAGAACAGTAAATCACTTAGAAAACTCTCTGTAACTCTTAAAAAACTCAATAAGAAGATGCACTTTATAGATTGATAACCAAATACAAGAAATATCTGATTATAAACCCAAATGTTCTTGGAATAAGAAAAACAAATCAGATTCCAAAGACATCCATCAATTTCTCTAAAAGAGAAATTGCCCAGACCTTAGTCTCCTCTTACAAAATGCATAATCATAAAGTAGCAGCTTGTTTAACTATTTATATCCGAATGTCACTTCCCAAAAACCCTCCATGTGGCCAAGAGGCTTTCCCACTCTCTGGCCCAATCCACTTTCTTTTACTCCTTCTGTACTTCTTCGGCCCCTGTACCCAATCTTTGGCCTCTTCTCTTCCTTATGTACACTCGTAAAGGCATATCAGATTGTTATTATTATATAATATGTAAAATTGTAGTTAGTTTATCCTTGATAATTTGATATGCTAGGAGCTCAACTCTGAGCCTGTGATACCAGAAGGTTTTCCAGAATGGAAAACAATAATGGACTCATGGGGTTACAAGATGATATCAGCTGTGGAGGTGAGGCCACTGCTACAAAGCTTGCATTTTTGATGCTTGTTTAGATTCAAGTATGAGTTGCTTTTTTTTTTTCTTAAACTGTTCAGGTTGTTGCTGAAATGGCAGCAATTGGGTTTGGTTTACCCAAAGAGGCATTTACATCACTCATGAAGGAGGTAAAGTCTTTGGCCAAAACAGTCCTACATGTAGCTTAAGCTTTAGATGAATGGTTTAAGACTAGGGGTGGGCATTCGGTTTATTAGGTTTTCGTTTTTTTTTTTTTTTTTTGCCGAATTGAACAGAACCGAATTAACCGAACTAAATTCAGTTTATTTGGTTTGGTTAGAATGCCTACCCCTAGTTTAAGTCACCGGAGTCAGGCATGGATTGTAATTTGTTAATCCTTGTTGTGAATCACAGGGTCCTCATCTTCTTGCCCCAACAGGGAGTGATCTTACTTGTTACAACGAGGAAGGCACAATATTCGCAGGATACCATTATGACCTAAACTTTCTAACAATTCATGGAAGAAGTAGATTCCCTGGTCTATATATTTGGTTAAGGAATGGTGAAAAAGTTGCAGTTAAAGTTCCAGTAGGTTGCCTCTTGATTCAAACTGGAAAGCAAATAGAATGGCTAACTGGTGGAGAATGCATTGCCGGGATGCACGAAGTTGTTGTAACAAGCAAGACTATAGATGCAATTAAATTAGCAAAAGAACAAAACCGAAGCCTATGGAGAGTGTCCTCTACTGTAAGTCTTAAACCAGTTTCCTGATAAACTCAACCTTTTTGGTTTATCTGAAAGTCTTTGTTTTTGCTTGTATTGTTAGTTGTTTGCCCATATTGCCTCTGATGCAGAGCTAAAACCGTTAGGACATTTCGCGTATTCATCATTGGCGAATAACTATCCGGCCATATCTGCAGGAGATTATGTTGAACAAGAGCTCTCTGTTATCAATCTCAAAGGAAAAATAGGATTCTCATAACTTTTGCTTTTCAGTCACGAATCAGTTGTATTCTTGGGTTAAATAATACATTCTATTTCCTGTTAATTCTGAAACTTTAAAACCTCTGGTTTTGTTGAAGCAGCTGATTTGAAGTTGGGACGTCTATTTTATTTAATTGAACGTCTCAGATCTCATTTGAATCTGTCGATTGGATGTTAAAATTGGGTACAACCCATAGATTTACCCTTACACATAAATGGTGGCTATGTGTTTTACCCTTAAGTAAAAAATTTGGGTCAAAATTGGGTGTGTTTGTTTTATTCTTTTTTTTTTTTTTAACTCATGGATATGTTTAATAGGGTAATTGATGGTGACCAAAAAAAAAAAGGGTAATGGACTATTCATAGATTTTATTTTTGTTCTTTGATTGTATCAAATATTATTTTTCACAAAAAACTCCAAAATCAATTTCTTTTTGTAAAATCCGAAAATTACTCTTTTTCAAAAAACTTGCTAAATCATGTTTCTTCAAAAAATACATATTTTTTGCTTAAACGGTAAAATTGTTTTTTTCTAAATAATTTGATTTTATAGATTATGTAGAAAAATGTGATCTTATGATTTTGGAGGGAAAAAATGTAATTTTAACGTTTTGCTAGGAAATTAGTTTTGTGGTTTTATTACAAAAATATGATTTTGTAGTTTTAGTGAAAATATGATTTGCGATTATGGTTGGAAAACATGCTTTGCGGTTTTGGCGGAAAAATGTGACTTTTATGGTTATGGAGAGGAAAAAAATAATATGATTTTTTTGGATTTGGTGGGAAAACATGATTTTATAGTTTTGGCGGGATATGTGATATTTCAGATTTTGCGGGAAAACGTGATTTTTGTGGTTTTAATAGCAAAACTTGATATAACGGTTTTAGCGGAAAAACTTGATTGTGCAATTTTTTAATTTTTTAAGGAAAATTTGATGTTGCAGTTTTGGCAGAAAAATGTAATTTTTCGGTTTTGGCAAAAAAATGTGATTTTTGGGATTTTGCCAGAAACCGTCATTTTACTCGTAGTTATATTCACACACAAATATATATATATATATATATATATATATGCGTTTATGAGATTAGTGTGTTTATCTTATATTAATCTTGTTACATAGAAAGGTCATAGACAAGGTTTCTGTGAGTGTGTTTGTCGGTCTAAATTAGATAGTGAGTCTCGTTGGTATAGGACAATTAAAACCTAAAGAGACAGGATACTAGGGAGTCTTAGAACATACCTTTCTTTCAATGGATTCATACTTTAGATCAACATATAGGTCTGAAGCTGCTGCTTCTTCTTCTAGATCCAAACAAATTAGAGGATAAAAAAATATAATTGCTAGTCATGAAACAACTATAGATGATTTTCAATTGATAATTGGAAAATTCCAAAAGTTCATAAAGCACAAATTTATCAAATATCAAAAATGAATTACTGAAGAGCAAAATTTTCAACGAAAATTGAAGAATGAGATATTCAACTTACAAAACCTTTTGAAATAGTTTCTTTATTTTCACCAACTGTTTTACAAAAACATAGAGAAAAGAATTTCAAATATATACAATTTGGCTTAGTACAAGTTGGAATTAAACCACTTTAAAAAGAAGGATTAAATACTTCGATTTTAGCTATTTTGAGATATACACGTTTAGAATTTTTGAAGATTCATTACTAAGCGCTATTGAATCGAGTTTATGTACCTGACCAATTTCATTTGATTGTTATCCAAACTTTACCGTTTCTTTAAATGACAATTTTTTTTAAAAAAATTCTAGTCTTACAAGTTAAAACTCAGAACTATGAAATGATTAAATGATCAATTCCTATAGTGTTAATTTTTAGAGTGCATTACAAAGCAATGGCAAGTGCATTTTCCTCAATGTAAAAATATCTAGTAAAAAGGGTGAAACTCTTTTACATCAAACCGATCTCGGTCTAACTCTGTTATTTTAAGATATATCCAATGAAAAGATATGAA
>OVAV01001964.1:0-12045 GCA_900406375.1 Iberis amara
AAACGTGCTAAATGCAATCCTAAAGACCTAAAAAGTGATACCAAATGATATGTAAAAACCATGCATCTTAAGTGTTATCAGTCACATAATTACTACAGATTTTGTAGTGTTGGAGATGGATCAAGAACTTGTGGATCATATCATCTTAGGAAGGCCTTTCTTGGCCACCTCGGTAATACTTATTGATGTGAGAAGAGGTATCATCAACCTCAATGTGAACTCTTCCATACTCGAGATCTCCAACATGAATTAAGTGAAGCGGTCTACCATAGAAGGCAAAACCGTTCATGTAGAGGTAGCTGAGCTACCACATGAGCAAGGTTTTGAAGAATCAAAGAAAATACCTAAGGTGGAAGTGGCTTCCAAAGAAGTGGTAGTTAAGACTGAGAAAAAGAAGATGGGTATTCCAAGAAACAAGAAAAAAATAGGGTGAAGGAATTAGAGACTCCTAACCAAAAAGATGAATAAAAGTGAGCCATGAAAGACTCTAAGAACGACAATGACTTTTCTACTATAGAAGTAGAGTATATGGATTTTACAAAAGCTGCTAAAAAGAAATTCAGTTAAATTGAGTGGTTAATGATCTTGGTATATATCATGATAAGGCGACAATGTTGTATGACAATTTAAGTGTGATGTGTTGAGTCAAAGATCATATTCATCATGAGAGGCAAGCTATTGATATCAAATTTCACTTTCTAAGGACAAAAAAGATGATTCCAGTGAAGAAAGTAGGAACAATTGATAACACTACTAATATGTTCGTATAGGCGGTTCCTCACAATAAATCTCAACATTATTTAGACTTGTTGAGTGTTCGGATATTATAATCCCTCAATTGGGATGGTCAAGCCTCTTTAGAGGCGATAGGAGAAGGAACGTATAGCCAAGTATGGGGTATATAAGGAAAATAAGAGTCTAGCACTAAAATGGTGCAGTATGATATATCTGACATTGTGATCAGGGGCGAAGCTACACTAGAGGTAAGGGGTGCACTTGCACCCATAGAAATTTTTTTTTGTTGTTGTCAATTTTCAACTAAAATGAATTGTGCACCCATAGAATTTTGTTTTCTTGGTTAGTTTTTAACTAAAATTATTGTACACCCATATTTATGTTTTATTTTTTGTTGGACATATTCAATGATCCAAAATATAAGAAATCTATTAAACATGAAAAAGTTAATTTATATATATTATGTAATGATTCTCTTTTATTTAATTAGGATATCCTAAACCAAATATTAGTTTGTCCCGTTTCTTCAAAGTCGTCATTCTCTATGGTTTGCACATCATCAAAGTATAACTTATTTTTCTTAATTTTATATATTTTAGTTTTTGTTAATTTGTTATCTTTTTATTATATAAATATACTTTATCGACTCAAGAAGATTCTGAAAAAAACCAATATGACAAATATGCATCACTATAAGGTCTTGCTCTTATGATGACAAAAACACAAAAGCATCTTACATTTTCTTTGATATACATGCTTATGAAATTAGTTCTAACTTTACCGTTTGGCACTGCAACTGTTGAAAGATGTTTTTCTGCGATGAAACTGAAAACAGCTATATGAAGCCGATTGGAGATCAATTTTTAAGTGATTACTTAGTCTGTTTTATTGAGAATAAATTATATGAAAACGCTATAAATGAAATTATGATAAATAAATTTCAAACTATGAGTGAACGTAGAATGCATTTATAAAGAATTAATTTATATTTAATAAGATATTATTTTATTTTATATTTTTTATATTTCTATTTAATATTTGTGTCCCTATTAGAAAAATGTTCTGGATTCGCTCCTGATTGTGATAGTGCAGTTTAATACATCTGATTTTATTTGAAAGATTCAAATCAAAATGAATATTTATTGATTGTGTCTTTAATATGCATTTTTCACTTTTATTCGTTTTATTTGGATATGAAATCCACTAACTTATGAATTTAGAATTAAAAATAATATATTTATTCTAATTCTAATGTGTATCTTTATACTATTCTGAAACATTTTATGTTTTTCATAAAAAAATCACTCTTGTTCGTTGACGTAATAGTAAACTGAATTAAATTTTATCTTTTTTTACGTTTTTCGTTGAATTTCTGTTATAACGTATAACTCTAACATATATGTAGCTGTTAAAAGGAGTTACGATGATAAATAATAGGATTGACTGAAACCAATCCGAAAGTAAAAAACAAAAAACTTAGATGTAATTTCGTCCGGGAATTTGCAGAACAGTACATACGCATTTATAGAGAAGTACTAGTTTTTTTAATTATAACAAATATTATTATGTCGAGTTTTGTGGGTGTAACGCATATCTAATTAATAACATGATAGAGAAAGAGATAAAAGAGGAACGTGGCGAACACAAACTGAAAGAGTCTCTAGCAAATACAGATGTCAGCTTTTGCGAAACATACTTTGTTTGGGTGTCTACTGTCTACATCATGTTCTCACTTTGCGTTTAGATTTTTCAAAATTTCAAAGTCTTTCATATTAATTAAATTCACTTATTTTCATAAACCATTTGTGATCCAACGAAAAAGCCAACACAAGCGGACGTGACTGTATTCAGATTCTTCCACTGATCTCATTAAAGCCTTTTCAAGAAATTGTTATGCAAACCCTCGTGAAGTGTACCCTTTAATACAATATCAATGATTATATAATATGTGGTTAAAAACAAAATTTATCTATATGTCAAATGTAGATTAACATACCAACCATTTGTTTCTCAAATGTATAACAAATATTGGTTTCCCATCTTCAATAAAACTATTTTAACATCTATTTAATTGTTTTCTCGTCATATAACTAACGAAATAAGTTGCTGTTTAATCTTCGCATAATCAATTTTGATATCGTGTGAATGAAGATAGTACATAAAAATATATATAAAAAAAATTTGATGAAATTATATTGAATGTGAACAGGTTCGTTCTAAAGGTTAAAAATATTTTAGTCTATAAAAAAATTGTGTGCCCTTTATAGTATAAAAAGTAAATAATAAATTTTAGGCTCTAAAAAAAATTTTCCCTATTAATTTTAGACTTTAAGTTTAGGGTTATGTAGTTTATGCTCCTGTGAGACAAAGGTGAAACCTAAGAACCAAAAGAGAACTCCGAAGCACACAAATGGAACAAGTAAGATGTTAGACCATCTTCATTGGAGAAATTCTCAAAACTTTCTTAACTAATTTTTTATTAGTTTTTTTTTTCAAATTTTTATACACTTAAGAAATTTTGTATGTATTTATTGATTTTGTCTTCCATTGGTAGAACCCGAGGGGTTCTTAAAAAAAAATAATGAAAACATAAAATATTATTTTATTGAAAATTATTGAAAAGTGATAAATTTTTGAACGTCGGTTCGGTTTTTCATTTTTTAAAAATTCGGTTTTTTCGGTTCGAAAATTTTAATTTCGGTTAAAATTTTGGTTTTTTCAGTTTTTTCGGTTTTTTAGTTTGTTCGGTTAATTTTAGCAATTTCGGTTTGGTTCGGATCGGTTCGGTTAATTTAATAAAAAATTGTCGTCGAACCGAAAACCAAACTAAAATAAAAATGGTGCCAAATTGAACCAAACTAACCGAATAAACTGAACCGAACTAAAATTCGGTTAGGTTCGATTTATTCGGTTCAGTTTAAATGCCCACCCTAAACAAAAACAAAAAATCAAAAACAATCGAGCCAATGATAACCCGACATGTGTCTGGCTCTTAAGTGGTTTTAAAAACCTTATCTAAGAACCGACTCTTGTAATTAGTTTAATTAAAAGATTTATTTTTTTTTCTTTAATACACTCTAAATACACCCTAAAAACTCATTAGATCCTCCAATAGAACCCACATAAAGTATACTCAATACACTCTTTTACAAACTTACAATTTAGAAACCCACATAAAGTATACTCAGTAGAATATATACAACTTATATGTTATGTTAGATTGTTATTGTTTACAGAGTCGAGATGACCCTTGGTCCATCATGCATAAACAAAATATAAGATTATTGATACTTCTTACGTATAGAAATTAGTTATTGATGTAGCGTAGGTTGCTTGCTCGATACGTAACAGTCTTTGATTTTGGATACATAGGTTTCGGGATTAAGATTTCTTCTGATTATTATTTTTTTAGTTTTATTCTTATCTTTTATTATTTGAGTTTATAGGACTTCCATATAATCAAGCTTTTGAGTTGTAAAGAAGATTATCACTTTTTCATTAATAAAATTCAGAGCTTTTCAAGCAATAACTTTAGTTCTATCGATCTTCTTTTGTTCGGTATTCAAGGAATCAACGAACATTGAACACGGCTACGCTTGCGCTATGCCAGTTATGAATTCGATCACATATCCATCCAAGTGTAACAAAAAGAATCATTGATCTTTTTTGTCTATGATATTATTGTATATCTTGCATTTGGATCATATATTAGGCTTTTCCTGCAGTGTGGCACGTAATTTATAGGCCAATATAATTTCCTGCAGTCTCGTTCATATAACAATCCAATGCATATGTGAGTTTCTAATTAAACTTTATATAATCAACAAGGAGTAATTGGATTAGTGGTTTTCATTTCTATTGTCTTGTTCTTAGACCAAAAATCAAATATGATCACTCGTTATGCAAATGTATTTCTCTTATTTGTGAAGCTTAGATCACTGGTCCGACTCATTGTGCTTAAGAAATTAATGTTAAAAAAAAATCAAATTTAGATAATGAAGTTATATTTATTGTTTGTTCATGTGGATGGAGTATAGAATCATTGTATAGCTAAGTCAGTAAAAACATACTTTTAGTGATAATAACATCTATGTTGAACAAACAAACAAAATTAAATAATGATAACATCTATTTTTAAATAGATTTTTTAGATATTTTGGGTTTCTATTTTTTTGTCTTCTTTAAAATCCATTTAAGGGGAATTGAACCTAATGCCTACGACTCTTAAAGGTAGGGGCTAAGACCATGAACAATGGGAAAACCCCATTTTGATATCTTAAACACTTTTTTATTATTATTTTTGACTAAAAGGATTAAGAGCCGAGCCTAAAAGCTCTCCCATAAATACCGACTCTTCATTAAAGAGTTTACTTTTGAATTTTATATTATTACTTTTGTTTTAAGAACTGCCTTGTATTATGGCGTTGTACGTGCTCTAATATCACCACTAGACTAGAAGAGCTTGGCTTTTGGGTTTCTATTTAAAACATCTTCATATAGTAAGAAATAATCAAACTTACATATATTTTATAAATAATATATTATCTTTTCATAATTAGATAATTTCAAATCGTTGACTAATCAATAATTTTTTTCTTTAAATGGATCACATAAGACTCGATCGAGTTCGGGTTTGGTAACACTGGATGATTGGCTAAATAACTACAAAAATTGTCAAAATTTGAAAGCATAGTAAAGTTCTTAATTTTATATTATAATCAGTCACACGTTTCATTTTTAAAGTAATCAAAGTCCTAAAAATTAAACACTCCTACAAATTATCACCGTGTTTTTTAAAGTAACGAAAATAAGACTTCTATTTTGTTTAAAGCGAAGGCCATACTATTTTTAAAGTAACGAAAATAAGACTTCTATTTTGTTTAAAGCGAAGGCCACACTATTTTTAAGTTAAAAGTATTTAAAGTTACAGCCTCAAATAAATTCTAAAGCCCAAGATTTTAAAAATGTCTTCCAATCACATCTTTTTTTTTTTGATAAAAATCTTCCAATCACATCTTAGGTGTACTGTACACACACAAAAATTAAACATTTTTACGTGTATAGTATTAGTTAATTCATCTTCAATTAATGAGTCAGTTGATAACGTTTTGAATAATAGGTACTGGACCAATGTTGCAATTTTGCATGCATGCGAAAGGGATTAATTAAATACGGTCCCATATATTTATTTTCTTTGAGTTATTCTCCGTAGAAGTAAAACGTATATTTTTGTTATTATGAAAAGAATCTTTAGTTATAAAAAAATTGCTAAGTTAATTCTACGGTGAATGGGATCTCGTTCCTACATGCTACCATATATATGCAAATTTTCCACGCATAGATTTTGTTTTTTTATAAATAAATTATTAAAGATTTGCCTTTCGATAAAATGACACATTATGCTATATTAAAAGAATAACACAAGGACCACATGTGGCTATATTAAAAGAATAAAAAGGATCACATTTGGCTATAAAAACGAAGGCCTATTTACAAGAAGAACAAGAACCAGAGAAAGAGAGAAACACCAATAAGAGATAAAAAAAAAAAATGGCTAAGGCTTATTCCACAAGTGTCCTATTGTTTCTGATGTTGATCTCGTTAATGACGGTAACACTGAACTTTCTGCCTAGGGCAGAAGCAGATGCAGATGCAGAGAATAGAAAGAAGCCGAGGAGAGATGCTCCTATAGTGAAAGGTCTCTCATGGAGTTTTTACAAGAAAGCATGTCCGAAAGTGGAAAAGATTATCCAAAAAGAACTCAAGAAAGTTTTCAAGAGAGATATTGGATTAGCCGCAGCTATCCTTCGTATACACTTCCATGACTGCTTCGTTCAGGTCTATCTATACTCTTTCTTTAATGTATTTCTTTGGTTTAAAACCTAAGAAGATATTAAACTTGATGTTCTTTTAAGCCTACACTACGTATGTGATTAACAAATAAAAACCTTTTTCGTTCGAAATATGGATGAATTGGTAAAATCAGGTTAGACTATAATTTTAAAATGTAGTCATGTGCATGAATAAATCCGACCAAAATAGCCTTAGGACAAAACATAAAATCGCCTCGAAATTCTCAAGAACGGAAAAATAGCGTTGTCCGCTTTTGTTTCTTTTTCGTCTTTTCAAAAGAAAAGTTCTCGTATGTAAAATCTGAACACTTATTTATGACCAAAGATACTATCATCGAGTACCACATGGATCTAGGATAGACTTGAATATAATAGGACGTCTCACATTTATACTACACACCCGCTTTTTGTGGATTAGTTGAGTCTCATTTATGGAACTTTTAATATCTTAAATAAATTTATACTAATATATATTGAACCAATGGAATATTTGATAAGAGAGAGATAAAATACTATTAAAAAAAAAGAATTTTAAAAATTGTGGTATTTTTTATAATTTTTTCATAAGGATATACCAGTATCTTAATTATATACAAACTTCATTAAACCCTCTAGAAATTATTAAAGCCGAGATTACAATTTTTTATCAATCTAAAGAAAGATTAAAAGTTTTGATTGAATGAAGTATTAATCTACAAAATATTAATTTATAGAGGTTTTCATCAAAAAAAAAAATTATAGAGGTTGTATTGTATTTAATTAATAATGTATCCAAAACTGTTATATGATGTTGTAGACATTCCTTTAGCAAAATCTAATCAAGTCTTTTGTTAATATAGTTTAAAGGAATCTAAAGTAATATATAAAGTACGAAAATTTTCTAATATACTTGGTTATTTATTGCTTAAATGATTTTATAAAAAAAATATTAACTTATTTAAAAAACAGGGATGTGAGGCATCAGTTCTGCTAGCTGGCTCAGCAAGTGGACCAGGAGAACAATCATCGATCCCTAATCTAACACTCCGTCAAGCTGCCTTTGCCGTCATCGATAACCTTCGGGCTCGTGTCCACCAGCAATGCGGCCAAGTCGTCTCTTGCTCTGACATCCTCGCTCTAGCCGCCCGCGACTCCATTGTCCTTGTAATCAATTTCAAATCTAAATAATTAATGATTATAATATAACACTAACATTTGAAACGTACTAAATTATAAATCCGTTTGTGTGTGAATGTAGTCAGGAGGACCAAACTATGCTGTACCACTTGGCCGACGCGACTCACTAGCGTTTGCTAGCCAAAATACCACGTTAGCTAACTTACCACCACCGTTCTTCAACACGAGCCAGCTCATCGCCGACTTCTCCAATAGAAATCTCAACATCACCGACTTAGTTGCACTCTCCGGTGGTCACACCATAGGAATTGCTCATTGTCCATCTTTCACGGACCGGCTCTACCCTAACCAAGATCCAACCATGAACAAGGCTTTCGCCAACAACCTCAGACGCACGTGCCCGACTGCTAACTCTAGTAACACGCAAGTGAATGACATAAGGAGTCCGGACGTGTTCGACAACAAGTACTACGTTGACCTCATGAACCGACAAGGGCTGTTCACATCCGACCAAGATTTGTTCACGGACAAGAGGACACGTGGTATTGTAGAGAGCTTTGCCATTAATCAGACGCTGTTTTTTGATCATTTCGCAGTGTCGATGATCAAGATGGGTCAGATGAGTGTTTTGACAGGTTCACAAGGAGAGATTCGTTCCAACTGTTCGGCGAGAAACACTGCAAGTTTCATGTCTGTTTTGGAACAAGGCATAGCCGAGGAAGCTCTTTCCATTATCTAAAATAAAACCATCCTTCTCGAGTTTTCTTTTCCTTAACTTTGTTTTCTCTTTTTAACTTCTCGCACTTGTGGTTTGTCTGATGCTTAAAACTATCTGATAAATAAGAGCGTTTGTTTTCTTAGGCCATGCACTCATTTGTGATTAACTATGAGCGTTTGCTCCATCTTTATCATATCACTATAAAACTAAAACCATTAGACCTTGGGAAACGACTATGGCCACGAATACTTTTTGGTTTTTAGATTTTTGTTTTTAGTTCTTGGTTTTTAGTTTTAGTTTTTGGTTTTTAGATTTTAATTTTGTTTTAAATTCTAGCTTTTACAAAATCTTGAATGGTTGTTTTTGGTTTTTATACAAAAATTTTTTAACATAATTTTTTCCCACGTTTCTTAACATAATTTATGTTTTATTTTTTATTATTATAAATTTCAAAATAATTATACAATTTACTATTAAAATGTTATTTCCTATTAAAAATAAAGAATATTGAGAAATTATAAAATAATAAATATAAATTTGAGCTTTTAGGTAAAAAATGATGGTTTTCTAGATAGAATTTTACAAAAAAAAAGAAAATAATTTTTTTTATTAGCATTTTAAAAAAAATAAATTTACTTTATAATAGTTTTGTTTTTCTTCTTTATATATAAGAATGTGTAATAACTAAAACTCACGCTTTAAAAATTGAATTTGATATAAAAAAATTGTATCAATACATTTTAGTATATTATATTAATTATATAAACATAAATTTATATAATTACTAATTTATAATACTACTAGAACTATGTAAAATAGATTTTTTAAAAAAATATTATTTTATAACGTAATAATATATACTTGATTTTTAAATTGTTCTACTTTAGAATTCAAACAAATTAGAAGATTATATTATTTACTAATTTATGGAATACTAATTTATAATTTTTTAATAACTATGTAACATAGAGATCATAAATATATCTGTCAAAATAAATGATGTTCAATATTTTGCAATAAAAACGGATGGATATTTATTTATAGTAAGATTTTGAAAAAAATAATAATAAAATTAAAAAATTAAAAAACTCACGTTTAGCTATGAAAAAAAGAATCTTGGTTGTTAGAAGATACTGGATTTGTTTGCCTAAGACAAGTTTATGTGTAATTGTTTTTTTTTTTTTTAGTTAGTAATAAGATGGAAAAGCTTTTTGTCTCTCCCGTTTCCCTACAAAAAAAAGCTATGAAAAAAGAAGGTCGACAAAAAAAATAATAAAAAAAAGAAGAAGAAACTAATAAATTTGAGATTCTAGTTTATAGGAAGAAAAATGTTAAACCGTCAAAAACCAGTTTCTCTAACAAAAAATATGAAATCAATTTTGTCAAAATCATATTGACTTAAAATTGATTTTTCAGAAAACAAAAAACTAGAATCTACTTTAAAAACTATTACCAAACACGACCTATGAACTTAAATCTAACAAGATCACACACGAACAACTCCTTTGTAATTCCATCTCTCTGCAAACGAAGCTAAGATTGTTTCTCACATGTCAACAACAATCTGAGGGAGAAGCATACATTGTAAAAGGTGATTTTGCTATAGCAAAACTTTATTTTATTTTGTTTTGATCAACACCAACACTGTAGATTTAATGCCATAATGCAAGACATATTAATTAGGCCACAACGAACAGAATTATTAATTTAACGCGCTTAAAATAGCCCATTATAATTGGGCCCATTAAGATACAGTAAACTAACCTGTGAACACTTGCTATTGCTAACAACCTCAAGTTTTGGTATCTTTGCTTCAAGTTTAAGGGTCAACGATTTAATGTGACTTCCTCCTTCCCTCCTCACTGGTTCTTTAACGAATCAATCCAGACGGAAGCGAGAGGAAGAAATTAGAAGAAGAAATAGAGAGACCTGCTAGATTTTAGGTATGAAAGAGCTTAGATTCGTTCATAGTCTTTTAATCTCGACGGCGATCTGTTTTCTCCTTCCGACGATCGCTGCTAGAGGCGGCCACTCCGACTATATCCACCCAGGTCCGTCGCCATCTTTTTTTAGCTTCAGTATCTATCATTGCACAAATCTATAGTTTCTGTCCCGCAGATTGATTGTTTCCATCATTTATTGCGCTTGATTTGACCTGTTATAGTATATGCAACATTAATTTCAGATTTATAAGTATAAGATAGACTTTTGAGGCATAATGTGGTATTAGTTTAACTATTTTTCTCTTTGAAGATCACATTGCGCTACTGATACTAGTTTTTGAGGTTAGTGTATAACCTGCATACTTGCTTGTGAAATTTCATCGACTATGTTAATCCGGAATTTGTGTATTAATTTGTTAGGTGATGGAAATTATAGTTTTCATGGTACAGCGAGGCACTTATTTTTTCAAGCAGAGCCTCAACCGAGGTAATGTAGTCATCGATTTCGGGTTTCAAGCTGTTACTAAGATGTTCTTACTGTCTGTCTAATGCCAACCGTGTTTTTGTCATGCAAAGTTTGGAATTAGCTCAAGGATACATGACGAATGATGATCTTGAGAAAGCAATGAAAGATTTCACCAAGAGATGCAGAAAGATCTCACGATTATACAGGTAATTACTTAGCTAATACTTGTACGAACAAAAACTTATGTGCTCAGTACAGAACAACTGTTGGAAAAATCAGTGTAGTTGTCTTTTCCAAAGTCCGTATTCTTGGACTAAAATGAACTTGTTATGGTGTTGTTGATTTTGTTCTTTATTTCTCTCTTTGAGGGTTTTCTGGAACGTGCTTTCAGCATTGGCAAGAGTGTTAATGGAATTCCTTTGGTAATGAATGCTTTGCTATCGATTGTGAATCTTTTTATTTTACAAAGTGTTTCTTAAGATCAGTATCGATAATGTCTTTTTCTGCTTCCTCCTTTGGTTGCCCTTATCAGTGGGTCATAGAGATTTCAGACAGGCCTGGAGAGAGAGAGGCTGAACCTGCATTCAAGGTTAGACACCTGCTTAGTTATATCTGCCCATACATGCAATCTTTAAGATATCTGATTATGACTTATTATATCTGCTGGTGAAAGCCTAGATGAATCTAAATAGTTGAATATCTGGTCATGCAGTACATTGGAAATGTACATGGAGATGAACCTGTAGGGCGTGAGCTTTTATTACGTCTTGCAAACTGGATTTGTGATAACTATGAGAAGGATCCACTGGTAAGTGATACTTACTTTTCCATATTTCCACCATGCCTTTGCCATAAAAAAATCACACTAATCTTTAATAAAACTGCCAAAGGAAAAGGTTATGAGCATATAGTGTACTTATATTATCCATTTTGATAAACAGGCTCGGATTATTGTGGAAAATGTTCACCTTCATATCTTACCATCATTGAATCCAGATGGGTTTTCGGTCAGGAAACGTAATAATGCAAACAATGTGGATCTGAATCGTGACTTTCCTGACCAGGTGAATTTTCTAATTGTGCTTTTCACACTCGTAAGCAGTATTTCATCCATGCTCGGAGTAACTATAAAAATGCTGTGATTTGCATGACAGTAATTATGTTTGATTAGTTTCTGATGTAGGAGGCGGAAGCTAGATAGAAACTAGAGATCCG
>OVAV01001965.1:691-11151 GCA_900406375.1 Iberis amara
AACACTTAGCGTGTTAGTATCAAATTTTATAGAAATAGTTGCGAATCATAGAATATTCATTATTCAACTAATGTTGTAATAGAATAGAGTGTTTTAAACTAATTAAACATTGTCTTCTGTTGTGTGTAGATATACATAAGAGTCATAATTCGAGAAGACAAGGCTACTATGAGAAATATTATAAGGTAAAAATATGGGACAATGAAAAATGTATTTTTGATATTACATTTATTTTATTCGATAATATATTTTCACTTAGGGCTAAATCTTCAAAAATATTAATAAGATATAAAAAATATTAAGTATTGGTACATAGTCTAACCATCGTCTATGGTGACTAGATTTTGGACGTTCTAAAAAAAATCACGTATCGAAGCTCCAACCGAAATCATAAGTGATATAGGAAAAGAGAAGAAAAAAATAAAAAAGAGTGACAGTAATGCTGCATAGAAGACAAAAAAAAACTTATACTATTCAACATTGTTCTACAATTATTGAGATTAGCGATGATGGGATTTCATATATTTGGAAATAGGTAAGTATATATTTTATGTATGAGAAAATTCCATTTTAATACACCAAATGTGTTCTAATTACTTTTTTAATACATGAACTATTCAAGTACTCGACTTAATACACCAACTATTTATTTTATGCACTTTAATACACAAATTATAGACTATCTACCCATTTTACACAGATCTGATTACTTGCCTTTCAAGACCGTTAACTTTTTTAAAAAATCAAAAATCAATTAAAAATATAAAAAATTCAAAAAAGTTTATAGAAAATTCAGCAAATTCAAAAACAAATCATAAAAAATACGGGAAAATAAATAAAGTTTTTACAAAATTTTAAATTTCATAAAATTGAACAAAAAATAAAAAAAGTTTTATTTAATTATAGAACTTAGTTATAAAAATTAATTTCAAAAAATACCCTTTATGTATTTGGTTGTTTAATAGATGAAAATTTAATTATAAAACTTAAAAGACTATGATTAAAAACGTTTTAGTTCGATTTAAAAATGTTATAATAAAAATATATGATTCTTAAAGTAAAAATTTTATAAGTACACTAAAATATGTGATTCTTAAAGTAAAAAAAAATAAAACAAAATTAAAAAATATAAAAATATATGATTCTTAGAGTTAGAAAAATTAAAAAAAAATAAAAAAATAAAATATTATAAACACACTAAAATATAAAAATACAATTATTTATGGAAAAACCCACGTGTATACATGGGTATCATCTAGTAAGAATTAACAATTGACTTTTTCGTAGTGTAAATCGTCGGTACAAAATGAAAAATTTAAGATTAAAATGATTTACTAAAAAATTGAGGTTTTTAATAGCCTAAATTTGAAAGTTATGTTTTTTTAGCAATTTTTTCCATATAAATTTATACAACTTTATTGGTTTTAGCCTTTTCGGTATATCAGACTTTGTCTTTTGAAATTTCCAAACTTAAATAGTTAAAAGAAATTTATATTCATTATTAATCTAATAGAATGACAAAATAAGAAGACTTTTTTTGTCAATCTTTACTATCCGGTGTTACATTTTATTTTATTTTTCATGTAGTTGGTCTATAGTTTCTATTTTTATATTTAATTTTGATTTTTATAATATTCTTTTTGTAACAAAAAATGATAGCTAAAATTCTAAAAACGGAGGGAGTATATAACTTCATTAATTTTCGGGTATATTAAACTTCAGCTTCTATGTTAAAAAAGAAAAATCAAACTTGACTTAGAAAAAAATAGAGTTAATACTAATCTAATAGAAAGACTTTTTTGGTCAATATTTACTAAGTTACATTTTATTTTTATTTTTCATTTAATTGGTACATAACTATAGTTTCTATTTTTATATTTAATTTTTATTGACGACGACGTCATCACTAGAAAGTTAGAAAAGCGTGCCTCTTATCAAAGTCATAATTTATCATCGGATCATTTTTTTCCTCTCAGATTCCGAATCGGAAAATGGATTCTTCCTCCGCCGCACACCGCCGCATCAACGCTATTCACTCTCATCTCGTTACATCTTCTCGCTCTTCACCTCTCCTCCGTTCCAATCCAACCGCCGGCGAGTTCTGTCTTGGTCAGTACTCCTCTTATCTCTCTCTCTCTACTCTAAGCTTCATTTTTCCGGTCGCTGCTGATTGATTTTGGTGTTCAGATAATGGATATAGTGTTGTGCTTCCTGAGAAATTGAGTACTGGCAATTGGAATGTCTACAGGTTCTTTAAGCTCCGCTTCTCTGTTTCTCTTCCTTGTGTTCAATCTCTCTCTCTCTCAGTTGTTTTTTCTTCTATTGGATTTGATTTTTTTTAGATCTGCTCGATCTCCGTTTAAGCTCGTTAGTAGATTCCCAGATCATCCTGATATCGCCACTCTTCATGATAACTTCGAGTATGAAACCTCCTTTCTTCTTCTACTACTATATCAATTTTAGTCAACTCTCTGATTACCACTTCTCTCGGATATATATAGGCATGCTATTCATGATTTTCGGGATTACAAGTATCTAGGAACTCGAGTTCGAATCGACGGAACAGTTGGAGAGTAAGCTTATAACTTACTATTTATGTAATATGCTATTTCTTTGAAGCTATGTTTAGTTGACTCTTGTTTTACTATTCTAGCTACAAATGGATCACATATGGAGAAGCTGGTACAGCAAGAACTGCTATAGGTTCTGGTTTAGTTCATTATGGAATCCCCACGGTAACTGATTTGATTTTTAACTCTCCTTCCTTCTTGAAGTTGGAGTTGACATAAGTATGATTTTTTTTTTCTTCTACTAGGGAGCTTCTGTTGGTATTTACTTTATCAACCGCCCGGAGTGGCTCATTGTTGATCATGCTTGTTCTTCTTATTCTTATGTATCTGTTCCTTTGTATGATACTCTTGGTAAGTATCTTGTTATGACGTTGTATTTTCAATTGGAGTTTTCTTAGGGATGTTCTAATTATGAGCTTTTATTGCTCAAGGTCCTGATGCTGTAAAATATATTATCAATCATGCAACTGTGCAAGCTGTATTTTGTGTGGCAGAGACTTTAAACTCGGTAAGTTCATCACTCTGATGCTTGAATTTCCTTCTCTTTTTAAAAGCTTTCTTGGACGATAGTGAACTGATTACCCCGTGTTTGAGTGCTATTTACATTGCTCTTTGTTATCCTTACATTTATCATACTTTTTGCTAAATGATTGTTTATCTGATGTCTCTTTGCTTGCTTTCTTGCTTGGGTTATTGCTGGAGCTTGCAGTTACTTAGCTGCTTGTCTGAGATGCCAAGTTTACGCCTAATTGTGGTATGATGAGACCATCAAATTCTGTTATATAGCTCGAGGATAACAGTTTTTAAATTACTTTTCTTGCTGTTTCTGATATCTCTCATGTATCGAACAGGTTGTTGGCGGGTTGAATGAATCTTTGCCTTCGCTTCCTGCATCGGCAGGAGTGAAAGTTGTATCATATTCGGTGTTACTGAATCAGGTACTTGTACCCTCCTCTATGCTATCTAACAATATCCGTTCTTTGAGGATAAGCACACTTGAGGAAATCTTATCTGTTAAGAGTTTGCCAGTCCTTACCAGTTCTATTATGAATCATGTTCTGATTCTTAGCATTCCGTGTTCCATCAACATTTATACAACACTGTACGCCTAGTAGTAATACATGCACAATAGTACATCCACATCACAATATTTTTTCCCCGCTTGTATTAAGTTCATATCGGGTCTACGCCTACTCTTAACCCATATATATCATCATAGTTTTCTCATTAAGATAATATAGTTACCCTATATCTTTCTCAGTGGTAGCCTCACGTGTCCTGCAATTTCTGATACATGTTAGTGTCATAGTTTCTGACAACACAAATTTGTTCAGGGTCGCAGTAACCCTCAGCAGTTTTTTCCACCAAAACCCGAGGACGTTGCAACCTTGTGCTATACAAGCGGAACAACTGGGACCCCCAAGGTTTAACTAACTTGAAATTTTATTGTCTTCAAATTTGGGATAGTATTGTTCTTTCTGTATTTCATGTTGGTCTATAGTATCTAAATTTCTTTTTGTGTTATCATGTATATCTCATTCCTCTCTTCCCTGCTCTTCTTCTCGATGAAATTTGTTAAAGGGAGTCATATTAACTCATGCAAACTTGGTTGCAAATGCTGCTGGCTCCAGTTTTACTGTGAAATTTTTCTCTTCAGATGTGTAAGTGCTTTGCTTCTTTCTACTAATAGTAAAAGTTTTTAGATGTTCTTCTCTTACTATATGCATCTCTATTCTTTAACTTCCAATTATTAAGTGGTCTTTGTTTCAATTTAACTAATTCTGTTCGCACTCTCTTCTACCTTCCAGTTACATTTCGTATCTTCCGCTTGCACACATTTACGAACGAGCAAATCAGATCCTAACAGCATACTTTGGAGTTGCTGTTGGATTCTACCAAGGGGTTAGAAACTGAACTTTCTCCTTTTAACTAACTATTTATCATAAGCTAGTTTCTACACATCTACTGGTTTGCATAAGAAACTATGTCCTCCTCATGCCCCCACCCTCAAATCCTTTTCTATTGATTTGATTGGACGAACCACTTGCTAAAATTTCTGCAGGACAATATGAAACTACTGGATGATTTGGCTGCTCTGAGACCTACTGTGTTTAGCAGCGTCCCTCGATTATACAACAGAATATATGCTGGGTAATAATGGTGTTGCTTTGTTCATATGCTCTCTCTGCTGCTTTTGGCAGTTAACTAAACTAACGGTCAGGTCAAATTGTTGTTACCAGTATCACTAATGCAGTAAAAACCTCTGGTGGCCTGAAAGAGAAGCTCTTCAATGCTGCCTATAATGCAAAGAAGCAGGCAATGTTGAATGGTTGGTCCTGTCTTGCACATTAACTTTGTTGCGCATAATAGACTTATTTACATTGTAAACTATCAACGTAATACTGTGGCTTTATGCTATTAATCACTGGCATAGCTCGAGATTTTTATAACTGTTGAGTGCTAAGAGTTGATAAAAAACGATCTCGTTTATACAATTGTGGGCTTGATACCTTTGTATGGTTACTGTTGGTTCAGGAAAGAGTGCTTCTCCCATATGGGACAGGTTGGTATTCAATAAGATAAAAGACAGACTTGGAGGGCGAGTTCGTTTTATGACGTCTGGTGCTTCACCTTTGTCTCCTGAAGTGATGGACTTTATGAAAATGTGAGTATTTACAATAGACATTGACTCAAGAATCACACAGGCTTTGGTCTTTCATAACTTTGTTCGACACTAGCTTGCGATTTTCTTTTTACCTTTTTTAATTTAATCATGTGATATGAACACTCCAGATGCTTTGGAGGAAGGGTATTAGAAGGATATGGAATGACTGAAACATCTTGTGTTATAACTGGAATGGACGAGGGCGATAACCTCACTGGACATGTTGGCTCTCCTAGTCCAGCTTGCGGTAAGCGTTTTACCGACTCTATAATAATACAAGTAGAGTACTTTGGATCTGAATATACACTTTTATACTGCTATGGGTTATAACATACATTCCTTTCTCAGAAGTAAAGCTTGTGGACGTCTCAGAAATGAACTATACATCAGCGGATCAACCTTATCCTCGCGGAGAAATATGTGTTAGAGGTCCTATCATTTTTAAAGGCTATTACAAAGATGAAGTTCAAACGTATAACATCGAAACTTCCTCTTTCACTAACCTAAGTGTACCAACAATTTTAATCCTTTTACGTAAAATTTGTAATTTTCAGGAGAGAGGTGGTTGATGAAGATGGATGGCTTCACACTGGAGATATCGGTCTGTGGCTACCAGGAGGACGTCTAAAAATTATCGACAGGTTATCTCAAATCGCTTTATTGTTACCCACTGTTTCGTTGGTAAAATCATTCCAATATGGATTATGTTTTAGCGACTTGTGAACCGAGAATCATTGTCTTCTTTGAATAGGAAGAAGAACATCTTCAAATTGGCGCAAGGAGAATATATAGCTCCAGAGAAAATCGAAAACGTTTATGCCAAATGCAAATTTGTTGGCCAATGCTTCATATATGGTTAAAGAGAATACAACATTTGTGAATTGTTCTTACTTTATTCTTTACCCCAAATCTCACCTATTTCCATTTTTCAGGTGATAGCTTTAATTCATCATTAGTCGCTATTGTATCGGTTGATCCAGATGTTCTAAAAAGCTGGGCTGTTTCAGAAGGCATTAAGGTGATTGATACAACTCCCTTCACCAAATTCTCTCAACTTAACACTATAAACATAACTTAACACACCTTTATGATAATTTTCAGCATGGAGATTTAAGAGAATTGTGCAATAACCCGAGAGTTAAAGCAGCAGTATTAGCAGATATGGACATTGTTGGAAGAGAAGCTCAGGTAATGCAAAATTTCTCTTTTAGTAATATATACTTCCTCCGTTTCATATTAAGTGAAGTTTTAGGGAAAAAAATTTTGTTTCATATTCTGCATAATGATTTTTGATTGGTAAGATTAGCTATGGTTAATGATATTTTTGTGAAAAAAGAGATAAATTAAATGATGTTTTTGTGTTTTATTAATCCGTGTGCAAAAACCTTAAACTGCAAACAAATTTGAAACAGAGAAAGGGTAAAGTAGTATTCTCAAAATCGTAAATTTGAATGACATTTGATGCAGTTGAGAGGCTTTGAGTTCGCAAAGGCTGTAACATTGGTGCTTGAGCCATTTACTTTGGAAAATGGCTTGTTGACTCCTACCTTTAAGGTAAATTTTTGCAAGATCCATGTTTTGAGCTTAAGTATTATGAATAAATTTTTTCCAATAAAGGAGTATTTTTTTCTTTGCGGGATTCTCTAAGATACCACTTTTTTATTTAGTTTTAGTTCCAAAAAATACCGTTTTTGAATATTTTGAAAATACCATAAAAATGTCTTTTTCCCTAAAGTATCACCGAAATTTAAATATAAATCTTAAATCCGAAAATCTAAATTTGAACTTATTTAAAACTAAGCGCTAATTAGTGAACTTAAATTCAAACATTTATATTCTAAACCTTTAAAATTCAAGTTTTATGTGTGTAATATTTGTGTAAAAATGAACATTTTAATGGTATTTTTGGAGTGGTATATTTGTTCTACAAACTAGTTTAATAATATTTTATGGAATTCTTATTTATCTTTATTATTATTAGCTAAGTTGAATTCAGCTATAGTTTTTGGATTGATTTTTCCAACATGTTGTAGTATATATGATCTTTTTGTGATAATAGGAAATGAATTAAAATTGAATTATTTTGCAGATAAAGAGACCACAAGCAAAAGAATATTTCGGAGAAGCAATAACAAAAATGTACAAGGAACTTGCTGATTCTGATCCTACCACTAACAAATCTTTGTGATTTGTGATCAATAAAATTAGCCTACGCAAAATCGTATTATAAATGTTCATCCCAAAATTGTAATTCTTGTCTTTTTTTTCTGATATCTTGCTACATATTTATTGAATTAAATGCTAGTAAAGGTAATAAAGGCGATACATGTAAACTATGTGTAATAAAAAAAAAAAAGGCAAAACATTCTCGATTCGTTTGTTTGTTTGTTTGTTTTTTTCAATCTAGATAGAAAGTTGAAGATCTTTATTTCTAAGATAAATATATCATGATTTACCAATTCAATTATTATTATTTACATAGACTAATATCACTATCACTTAATTAATTTTTATAGAAAATATAGCCGATGTAAAAACGTATAGTTGGTCAAATGGTTAAAATTTTACTTCTACATTTTTTTTCTATCATAATTCAATTCCACGTAGTTTTTTTCATCACATTATAAATATTTGCTATTGATTATTTTTCGGATCCAAATATTAACAATAATAATAAGGCAATATAGTTGTATTTTTCTATTAATAATATGATAGTAAAGATTTTTTTAATATTGTACTAATATTGAAATAAAATGTGATATTCTAGAAAAATTTCAATGTTTTACAGTAATTCTTGGTGTAAATAATATTTGCATAGAATAAAGTCAATTTTGAAGATTTGATTTGGGTTTCGTTATTTTATAGAAACCACACAAACCAAATATAGACTCAGTCAAACGATTTAATTTACGGTTTTTTGGTTTAATGGATTTTGTAAACCGGAATAGACATCCCTAATCTCTTAATAATCCAAATATAATGAGAGAGAATTAAGAAAAAAAGATTATGAATCCAAATCAAGTTTTACAAACCATACAAAAACCGTAGATCTCGCCTTAAAACACAATCCCATTTTTAGACAACTCTGAATCTCACTTTGGTCTCATTGTCTCTGTAATCTCTTATAAATCTGTTGATCTCATTCATCTTTTTATCAAACACAGTGTCTGCCACTTCAAGCAGAGTCTCTGTCTTCTTCTTCTTCAATAAACAAACACTAAGTGATAGTGTTTTGATCTGTAAAAATGGCTGTTGTTATATCTGATTCAAATGCTCCGGCTTTCGAAGCAAAGATGACTGTTTATGTCTTCATTTGTGTTATGATTGCAGCTGTTGGTGGTTTGATCTTTGGTTACGACATTGGAGTTTCAGGTTTATTCACTTAACTTGTATCCCAAGTAGGGGTGTCAAACGGGCCGCCCGTGTACATATGGCCCGTCCCACAAAACCCGCAGACAACTTATATATTATCCAAGTCCGCATCCGCAGATTTTGCGGTTTAGCGAGTTTGCCCGCGGATACTATATTTATAGTTAAATTATGTAAAAATTAAAATAAAAAATGTATAAATTTTCAATTTAGCAAATTAATTAAGTAAAAAATAATTTAGATATATTTCTTTTATAAGTATTTTTAATTTTATACATCGAAATTTTATGTTTTATTAGATATATTATAGATTATAATTTATTAAATACATAAAATTGTTTATAATTTAATTATTTTTTGTTTAAACTAGTTGTCCGCGGACTGATCCGCTAACCCGCGGACAAAAACCCGTCAAACCCGTGGTCCGTGATGGGTCAACCCGCGAGGCCCGCCTTTTCATGGACATAGTTTTTTTTTGTCTAAGCCCTCTCCATGACGGTCCGGGTTGGGCCTAACCCGCAGGGTTTAGCCCGTTTTGACACCTTTAATCCCAAGACAACGAAACCTAACCCTACCTTGTATCTCAAGTAACCTACTTTTTCTTGATATTTTTTAGGTGGTGTGACTTCAATGGATGATTTCTTGAAGGCGTTTTTTCCAACGGTGTGGGAAAGGAAGAAACATGTTCTTGAGAACAATTATTGCAAATATGATAATCAGTTTTTGCAACTATTTACATCTTCTTTGTACTTAGCTGCCCTAGTGGCTAGCTTTATTGCTTCTGCGGTTTGTTCTAAACTTGGACGTAAGCCAACGGTGCAATTTGCTTCAATCTTCTTCTTGATCGGTACTGGTTTAACCGCGGGTGGTGTTAACCTTGTCATGTTGATCTTTGGAAGAATCTTTCTTGGTTTTGGTGTTGGCTTTGGCAATCAGGTTAGATCTATATAAAATTTGGTTCTAAGCACAAGCAAATCAAACACGAGTTTGCATTATTTTAAATTTTGAGTTGAAGAAAACCATGTTTTTATGGCAATGACGACCAATAGCGACTGAATCCAATGACCAAAACCAGCGACATCGACTCAAACTTTTGATCGCTGATTTTTTTTCAGTAACAGTCGCCACAACTGTCGAGACGAATTTTGACAACGATTATAAGTTAACTAAAAACTCAAATAATATTAAATTAATTATATCAAGATAAATTCAAAAAATTAAGATAAAATAAAATAAATTCAAAATATTAAAACCAAAAGAATTGAGATAATTAATTTTTTTCTATATTAAATTAAGATAAAAAATTAAAAACTAATATTTAAGGTAAGTTAAATTAATTGATTATAAAAGTTTAGTTATTATTATTTTTATTAATATATAATATAGATATGTAATCTAGATATTTTTTTGTACAAATATAATATTTTATAAATTAAAAATATTTATAGCGACAGTCAAACGAACNTATAAATTTTGTGATCTACAGAAATATCCTAATGTACATTTTTTTGTATATGTTATCTTAAAATTTTGCAGGCAGTGCCACTTTTCTTATCAGAAATAGCACCAGCCCATCTTAGAGGAGGTCTAAACATTGTATTCCAACTTATGGTTACAATTGGAATACTAATAGCCAACATTGTCAACTACTTCACAGCCACAATCCACCCTCATGGATGGCGAATCGCTCTAGCCATTTCCGGAATCCCGGCCTTATTCCTCCTCTTCGGCTCACTACTTATTTGCGAAACTCCTACTAGTCTCATCGAGCGAAACAAGCATGAAGAAGGCAAAGAAGCTTTAAGAAAGATTCGAGGAGTTGATGATATCAATGATGAGTATGAAAACATTGTCCA
>OVAV01001966.1:0-12043 GCA_900406375.1 Iberis amara
AATCTCGTACATTCAACTAGCCAGTTGGCTAGCTGAATCTCACACATTAAGCTAGCCAGTTGAATCTCGTACGTTCAGCTCGCCAGTTGGCTAGCTGAATCTCGTACACTCAACGGAATAAACTAACCAAGCCGCAATACTTCCGAAAGATATCAAGGGATATGTTTCGGAAGAATCGGATAACAGTCATAAAATCGCTAAGCGATTGTCTCTGCACTCTTTAATCCTTAGTCGAGAAGGTTTTTTCCCACCGGATTTTCCTATCACTAAGGTTTTAACGAGGCAAGAAAATCTGCCTTACGTCCAGTATCGGAATCAATACGAACATAATCAGTATTGATGCTCGAAGAATAAAAAGGCCTCGACGGATACGTTTACGGACAAGCGAAAACACATACGCTAAAGAACGGACGTTAGCTCGCCAACTGGCGAGCTAAACTACACAAACTGGCGAGCTAAACAATGCATGTTCTGCTCGCCAACTGGAGAGCTGACTTCGTCACGAATCTCTCGTCTCTCATTTCATTTCATTTCGTATTTCCGTTGGAATTCTGCTATAAAATCGCAAAACTCGTACAGTCCCGAAGTAATCGTATAAACGGTTTCGGTTATCCCGAACACCAAGATCACCTCAGCTATACAATGGAGTTAATCGTATAAAACAAATAATGGTTTTTCAAGACGCCAAGGACTATCCTAACAATACCATTAAAATTAGCATTCTTCAGAACGGTCATAAGGACGCGCTCGTACTCACCGATCGAATTAAACGATAAACGAATAACTTAGACGTCGATGTTATCTCGCTCATACGATCGGTATAATCTTTCCGCAAAGTTTCGATCGTATCATCGTACGAACGCTTGGTTCTCCTATGTTCAAAATCGCCTAAACTGTAAAATGGCCCAACGAGGCCTAAAACACGGTGACGGCCCACTTACGACTCTAGTCGAGAATCAAGCCCAAGCACAATGGCGGTCAAAGATTATCTTGCAAGCCGTGAAGAAAATGGAAGGAATCCAGAAAAGGAAGATTTCCGCAGAAGAATAAATCGGAAAAGGAAGATTTCCGCGAAAGAACGAAAGACGAAAAAGGAAGATTGAGCAATCCTGAAGCTTATATAAGAGAGACGAAGAGAAGGGGGACAGACACGTTCAATTCTCTACACCGAAATACTTAGGGCTTTAGGTTATTGCTAGTAAGCTGCAACTCAATTAGGTTATTCAAAGTCTCTGTTTGCTAGATCTAGGATACTCGCCAACAATTCTTGTGGCTGAGACTATCGCCTGATTGTAACACGCTTACAAGATTAGGAATAAGAAACTTCTTTCGCCCTCTTTCGTATTCTTTAATTCGTACTTTTATTGTTTATTTTCGTACGCTGATCTTCGTTTACGTTTGACTCACATAAATCCGGGATCTCTGGAAAATTGGGGTTCTCCCTGATTTTCCTTAACTAACGGAAATCGACAGTGCGAATTTTGGTTCCCACAAGAATTAAGGAAAGATTTTCGACCGACTCTGTTTTTTTAATTCATAACGTTTTCTAAATCGGTTTTAACTCAGTTCGGTTATTCGGTCCCGTACAATTTCTCCCCACACTGTGAATGTCGATAACTCCAAATCAACTTTCTTCTTAAGACACCTCGCTCTCTATGTCATCACTCCTTAATAAAATTTTAACCTTAATCTCATCAATCTCATGTGTAGTTTTCCCGAAACCCTATTTCCATATTTGTCCTTAGTAGCTCCATGGTTTTTAAGTTAATAAGAAATAAATGAAAATGTATACAGAAGAAAATAATATTTATTTTGGATGAAAAGACTTAAGGATCAAGGTCTATGACAACCAATTCCCAAGTTCCAACATACTATCAAAACATTGAACAATTTACGACAAAATCTATACTATATAAAAGAAGATTTTTTAAGGTTTCACAACCTATCCACGTCGGGTTAAATGAATTCCAATTAAAAATTGTCAAGTCACCTCTCATTTTGTTTTTAGTCTGATTCCACGTCTGACCTCATTCTCCCATCTCTCAATCAAGAAGGTGTGTCGCCTCCTTTTCCTCTCGTTATTGCTACCCATCTTCTTCTTCTCTCTATATAACCACATCATTACCTTTTAATATTTTTTAGAATCTTGCGCTTCCAATATCCATACTATAGGTGTCAGATTATTATCTTCTTGATTCCCTGATTATCATGTACATTTTTTCGGGATTCAACGGTTTTAAAAGGTACATAATTTCTTCCAATTTAGAATCAACCGATAGTTAGACCTCTCGGTTCATAGTGTTGCAGGTTTTGAACAAATAAGGAATGGAATTCTATCAACAATTTATCAGCATGATTTCAAAGGGAGCTATGAATAGGTAATACTTCTCCAAAACTTGCGACCAAAATTGAAGGGGACATTTACCATATCTACCATATTTTTAACTTTTTTTTATGCAAAATACAATATTCACCATTTATTGTGTAATATAACATATTGAGTGTACTTGTGATATAGCTGGAATGATGAGAGTGCTCTTGTCATTAGTTGTTGCAATTAGCGCCATTTTATGTTGGCAAAAAAGGAGCATTAAATGGTCTTAAATGGTGATTAGATGTATTTATTAAAGGGAGAATGTTTATCATTTTTAACCATAAATGCTTTAATTGTTTTTTTTGTTGTTTATTTAACTTGATCAGCAAGTAAGCGTTCATGTTTTAGTTTGGATGGACCAGTTTGGTTTTGAAACGGTGAACCATTTTGTGTATGGCATTTGTAATTTTTTAAAGGAGATTTGTTTTGTGTATGTATGTAAGTGATGTTCAATGGAAAACACTGTTATGATAATAGTTGGTCAGTGAGAGTGCTTAGAATTTCGGACTTGGCATTTCCAAGTTGCTAAAGATATGTATGCCAAATGTGTTCTACTAAGCAAAGAAGAAAAATACACAAGTTCATTTCAAAGATATTAGAAGCGTATAGTGGGAAGATATATGGACAAGACATTAGTTTGAGCTACTAGAACAAGAGCTCGGATGTTGTTTTCACGCAGGTGAGGATGATTCATGTTTGTGTCGATAGTAATGATAGTTTAGAAAGATTCGAGAAGAAAATTTTAGAGAATGATGGACTGAACAAGTATATGTCCATAAATCAGGAAAATGTTGTGGAAAACCCCAGTCAAGAACGTTAGTATCTTGTCCACGAGTTGTAAGCCAGGAAAAAGATGATGACATTGTTGGAACATACAAAGACGAGAGTTTCCTAGACACCGTGAACCAACTAGAAATGGTTCACAGAGACGCTGGTAGATTGGGGGATGTGCAGGATGATGTAATTGGACATGGCGATAATGCTGGTTGACGAATACCTTATGTGTGTGAACATAACTCGATTGAAGGTGGACAAACATGTAATATGTCTAACGAGGAAGTAATGAAGAAGTGAAATCGTGTTGTTAAAGAACATGTGAAATTTAGTGAGAATAGGGATATAGAAGAAGACGAAAGTGATGATGAGGACGATGATTTGCATGACAGTGGTGAGGAACTACTTAATTACGATTTCGACCTTATGACTGAATACATAGACAATGAATATCCAACACAATGAGATCCGTATGAAACTATGTATGCCTAGTTGAATAGTCATCTTAGTGAGACATATGAAAGTTAACAAGCAACCGTAGGTGAGTGGACAAACTATTAGATTTACTAATCGAGTGAGTGGTTACCACTTCAGAAGCTCTCTTTTTTTTCTTAGAACTTATTATTAATGGTAGTGGACATAATGCAACTTGTATTGGTGGAGACGAATTGTGTAATATTGGTGGACAAAATGAAGGTACCATTGAAGGAGTATCGCAACAAGCATCAACACATATAGAAGGTGTGGACAGAATTGTGAAGCAAATATATTGGAAATGTCTTCTAATACAATGAATATCCTAAAATAGTCGTGGACATATATGTACTCGTTAATCAACTATTATACTATACAAATTGTGTTATTACTGCGTCGGGGACTGACGATTGTGTTTTTTTTAGCAGGTACCGTTGGACGTAATGGTCATTGTGATGGTCCAGGTGGTGGAGATGATGCATGACAGATGTTGGTTTCTTATGATGGACCAGTCGGGGAGGGATGCGGTGGATAGCCTGATTCTGTGAGTGGTGGACAAGTCGAGATTTCCGATTTTCAAAAATTGTCTAGTGGATAGGATGCAACATGCATTGGTGGATACGAAGTGTGTAATAGTGGTGGACAACATGAAGCTAATGTTGAAGGAGTATCGTAACCCGCATCCGTTGGACGCAATGGTCATTTTGATGGTCTTGGTGGTGGAGATGATGTACAAAAAATGTTGGTTTCTTATCATGGAAAAGTCGAAGAGGGATGTGGTGGACATCCTGATTATGTGAGTGGTGGACAAGATGAGATTCCCCGATGGTGTAGACGATGTGTGTCATGTCTCTTGGACAAAATCAGGTTCGGAGTCAGTTAATTGCCCACCCGATTTGCGGCGTGTCTGTTGTACAGAAGACAGATCCGAATCTGATGATTTGGTGGACGATTTTCGGCGAGACTGGTGGACATGGTCTTATGTGGCTCGAACACTTTCACACGATGCTTTTTATTAACCTGACGTCTGGTGGACAGGATTAGTTGCTAGTTTGGTGGACGGTTCGCCGCTTGCCTTATGGACAGAATCATCGGGTGGATCTGGGGTTTTGGATGATTTACAGTGACTATGGTGGATAAGATCTTCTTTGCCTGTAAAAATAACATAAGGGGGGTTTTGATGAACTCGCCGGTGGTTGTAGCAGTGGATTCTGCGGTGATTTTTGTAGGGATTTATGTGGTGGTTCGGCGATGGTTTCGTCGGTGGTTTCGGTGGTGGTTTCATCGGAGGTTTCTCCTTAAGCCTTGGTGAAGAGTGTTGTTCTTTTCCCGACGACATAAATGGCAAAAAAACATCATTTTCTTTATTATGCTGTTAATGTCTACAATACTACAGTCTGCTAGAAAGAATTTAAGGAACAAGTTTCTGTTATGCAACAAGAGAACACATAAGTGCACTCCAACGACAAGATCACACACAAACAATATTTAACTTACACCAAATAAAAAAACTATACACATGAATCTAAGATTTTAATGAATTTGACCTAGCAACCAGCTGCCCTAAAAGAGATAAAATCATGAGATCCAACAAGAACTTTGCGTGCTTCTTGTGCACCAATCATTGACGATGGTTGTTAGAGGTCTCATCTTTCTAGCGTGCTAAATCAAGTTGACATTTGGGAGTAAATGATATGCAACAAATAAAATTAAAGAAATTTGTTGGATGAAACTCCAGTTCGCACTGTCGATGGAGAGAGAAAGAAATTTTTCGGGAAAGAGAGTGAGAGAGTTTATTGGAGAAGATGAAGCAAAAAGTAGAGAAAGTAATTGCTTTACTTTTTTTTCAAAAAATAAATTAAAGAGGAATTTTTGTAAATTGGGTACTTTTTGTTCTTTGTTTTGTAAAATAGGTACTTTTTTAATTTGGGAAATATGTATTTTTGTTTTTTATTTGTAAAATATGTATTTTTGTTTTTTATTTGAAAAATATGTATTTTTGTTTTTTATTTGAAAAATATGTATTTTTGTTCATTTACACGAACCATTCATCATTCACACAAATAATTCATCAATCACATAAATCATTCATCATTCACACGAACGATTCACCATTCACACGAACAATTCACATTCATCATTCACAAACAATTCATCATTCACAAAATAGAAAAAGTATAAATACAAAGACTTTTATAATGTACCATTTTAGAAAATTATAAAACTTTTTAGTACCCTACCACCCAATTTTTTTTTCTAAATTAAATTTAAATTATTTTTCTGCGGAAATATGATTTGACAGAAGGGAAAGAGAGTAATGGGGCTTGATATGAAATATGTAAATTTTTGTAAAGTAGCATCAATATGGTATTTCTTATAAACAAACAAAAAATTATGGGATATCTTGTAATTTTCTCAAATTGAACCCTTCTTACCCAAACTATCTTCTACCTAATAGGTAAATTTTATTCCTCAAAAATTTAGTTTTCAACATTTTTCCCTTTTCTTGACGACTACAATAGATTTACCATTTACTTTTCAATGATCACCTTTATAGCTATGAGATATGAGGGCAAAAAAGTAGTAAATTTTTACATGTTTCTTAGTGGGTGTTATTGGTTATAGGATTTTAATGGATTTGGAAATCCAAGTGAAATCCGGTGTTATTGGATTAATGATTTTAAAATTCTTTTTGAAATCCAGTGTTATTCGTTTAATGATTTGTAAATACTAGTTGAAATCCAGTGTTATTCGTTTAATGATTTGATATTGGATTTCAAATTCCACTTTGTATTTTAATGGATTTGGAAGGATTTCAAAGTTAAAAATACAAAGGACCAAATCCAAACATAAATCATGGTATTTCAAAATCCAATGGTTTCAAAATCCACATATTTCCAAATTCTCATGGATTTATAAATCCATTAAAATACCATAACCAATAACACCCCCTTAGTTTTTTTATATCATATTATGGTTTTTCCCTTTGATAGATCTATGAGATCTGAGGTCTCTCTTTTTTTGCTATTGATAGTTTCTATGTTTGATTTAAGATCTTAGAAAAGAGAGATTTAAGGTCTATAATGATGATTTCATAAAATTCGAGTGGTGTCGTACGTTGGGTTGTTTATAGCTGTCACTCATCATCATCAACATCAACATAATTAACCTTAAGGCTACAAGATATCTCTCATTCTCATGGGGCTTTGCAACACTCCAACCTGATTTCATAACCAAACGGCTAACCGTTTGGAAATCCAAACGATGACATACTTTTTCTATACTTAACCGTTTTTCAAGACTTTTCAATTCTTTCTAAGTTCAATCCACCAGGAGAGAACATTTCTCCTAGCTTTCACTTATGATCCATCACCTTTTGAATGGACCATTTTCCAGTATTTCTTCCCAAGTTATATCACAGACAGCTCATTCTCCTTATGAGACTATCCAGACTGAAACAGGTGCACCATTTGCAACCTTTCCATCAACAACAAACGACATCAGTTCTGCATCCAATTCCATTGGAGCAGTTCCAGCCGCATCAACGGCACTTCCAGCATTCACATTGCCTTGCGGATTCACCCTCTCCGTACTATTACAGTTCTGAGCATTCCATGATCAACAGTCCCCATAATCCGAGCATTACATTGCTCCTCAATTCCAGTTTCTGAGCATTCACTTGCTCAACACTTCCAGTTTTCCGAGCACTCACTTTGCTCAGCACTTTAAGTTCTTGAGCATTCACTTGCTCTAGACTTTCATAAGTCTCACGGTACACGACAACCTGCCCTTTTTCATCGAATACTCTTGCAGCTTGCAACATAATATTCGGAAGTTGATCTCAAGACCAACTTTTCCACACACACAGAAACGGCAATGAGTTGTCTTACCGCGGTCAAGGCACTGGAAGGATGGATAGTCCCACTAACCCGTTTATGCTAAAAACTATCCTAGAACCGTAATTGCTCTGATACCAATTTGCAGCACCCCAACCTAATTTTCTTAACCAAACAGCTCATCGTTTGGAAATACAAACAACGACATACTTTCTATACTTAGCCTTTTTTAAGCCTTTTCAATTCTTTCTAAGTTCAATATATTACTTAGTCATTTTCATGCATAGTTTGATTCTTTTAGAGTTCTTTAGCATAAACATAAACTTTCATAGATTGATCAACGAGTTCTTTACATAAATGCCAGTTTAC
Organism: Iberis amara; assembly: GCA_900406375.1. NCBI lineage: Eukaryota > Viridiplantae > Streptophyta > Magnoliopsida > Brassicales > Brassicaceae > Iberis > Iberis amara. The sequence continues at coordinate 7,828 of OVAV01001966.1, forward strand.
TAACATAAGCTAATACATTCATGCATGAACTCCTATTTGATATACCCAACAATACTTCATATTCATCTTTTCCTTCACTTGCCTTGACTTCCGCGAGCTGCTCATCCCAAAGTGCTACCTACAACCACAAAGGAGGCATAAACAACACAACTTGCTTAGTGAGTACGGTCAACCCGTCCTACACAAACAAAACAGTATAGATAGAGTTCCATTAAGAACAAACAGTGCAATACATCTCATCAGTACGACTAGACTGCCCTGATCATCTGGATTCAACCAGATCGGTCACCAGTCAAGCCCACAAACTGATTAGACTATCCTGACCATCTGGATTCACCTAGATCGATCACCAGTCTAGTCACAGTACGGCACTTAAGCCTAGTATCTCGGCACAAGGCCAACAGTATATACATCCGGTTACAAAGACCATCAGTACGGTCAATAAGACCATCCAGATCATGTATACTAGCCACAAAGGCTAACAATATGATCACAAGGATCATCAGTATGATCACAAGTATCATTAGTACGATCACGAGGATCATCAGTACGATCACGAAGATCATCAGTTTGGTAAACGACTTACATAACCTTAAGAAAATCACATAGAAATTCTATCTACAGTAACTCGCACTCACATCTGAATTCGGCTCAGACTTGGCTGAATTCCACGGTTTGATGGACATACTGATCTCGCCAACTGCTTGCGACTTGATCACACACTGTTCCGCACGGCTCGCTGCCTTATCCCACGGCAGACTCGCCCAACTCACGGACTGCTTCTTCGTCCGTCCCAACAAGAGCTTGCACTGTCCCTTTGGTAACCTTGCCATCGCACGGACTGATCCGATCAACACATGAGGTTCACCAGCACCTCTGATACTCGTTCTCTCTAAGTTATTTTCTCTCTCTATGTTTTGATTCACACACGTAGAAGACCATAAATGATCGAGATTCTTGTATTTATAGGCTATTAGGCGGTTTCTCTCCCAATCCAACCGCTCCAGTAACCGTCTAATCAGGACACAACACGTCATTACGCGCGTTCTCAATCAGTTCAACCGCTCATGCGCATATCTACAATAACCGCTTGCGCGCATCTCAACGCACACATGTTCCTACCAACTCAACTGTTTTGTCCGTATCCAACATACGTAACCGTCATGTCTGGATACGTCATTAATAACCGTCATGTCTGGACCCGAGACTTATAACCGTCCTGCCCGGATCTGACCAGACTCACCAACCACTTTACCAATTCACCAACTTCCCGGCCAAATCCCACTTATAACTGATTTTTCTCTGATTTTCCAATCCTGATCATCCTTTGACCTTAGCTCAGCTCAGTCGTTGACTGGCTAGCTCAACAATCGGATTTCCACATTGATCTTGATCTAAGCCGTGATCTGATCTTCGATATTCCTTGATCGATCTTCCTATCAGTCTAAAGATGCTTGTCAAGCATCCCAACCATGTTTCCACGCATGGTATAAGAGGTTTCATCATCCTTTGGTCCCATCCAAGCATAGCCATCTAACCGTCTGGGTACCCAACTATACCCACCCCCTATATTGTATTAGTGACAATTTTTGCATTGCCACTAGTATACATTCCCTATGTCCGAGGAGTCATAACCTATTTAATTATTAATTATAAAAATTAATAATAAGTAGACTTGACCAAAAGCTCAAACAAATCATGTATCGTTTCTCAATCCGGTTAAGGAACAATGCGGACACTTAGTCATTTCATCGCATTTTTCCCGAATTGGTTCACTTCCCTTAGAATTTTCCCGATCCATTTCTTTTCTCTTGAATTCTAACCTCTTGGCTTTCGGCTTTTATGATCTTACTCGGCCTGCTCGGCCATACTTAATTAACTTGTCATTTCACAGGTGTTACAACTCTCCCTCACTTAGGCTTAATTCGTCCTCGAATTTTAATTTTTCTGACTTAAACAAATTTACAAATATCGAATCAAGTAACTCTTAAACTAAGAGTGAGCATGGAAAATTTAAAACAAGATGAGAGTGAAATGTTTCGGACTTAAACAAATTTACAAATTCACTCGCTTTATAGAAACAAAAGTTTTTTTGATAAAATAGAAACAAAAGTGCACTTATAATTGTTTTTCCCTTCCATAAGCTTTGAATATTAAGTGTTTAAATTAATCTCGAGGTTATCAACTAGGGTTAGTAAAGCTAATTTTATAAGATACTATAAAAAAAATTTCAAAATAGAAATACATAATTTCTATTAAAATTTTCTAAGGGAATGCTACATTTTTCATACATTTTAATTTACATTGATGAGATAAAAACTTACACCAAAAAATCTCTTACCAACATATATCTTGTCGGTTTTGGAAAATTATAAAGTACGCCAATAGCTCGATACTTTACCACAATTTATGAAAGCTTTATACTTTTTACGAAGTTATTACAAACCCAAATTGTTAAATATGAAAGCTTAAAAGTAAGAAATAAAACTAAAAATAAAAACAACCAAGTAAAATATGAGAAAAATGTATAAAATTAACTAAAAGCCAAATCGAAAACAATAAACCGTGCATCGCGCAGGAAAAGAAATTAGTTATTAATTAAATTTCACGTTGAAGACTCTATGAAAAACTCCCAACTTCCAAACATTATAAGATTTTGAATGAAGTCAAATAAAGACAATTCATCAACATAAAGATAAATACCATATCAATAAAACATCCAAAAATTAATAGACAACATGATCTACAACGACAACAAGACTCAAAGACAAAGGAATCAAGATTACTGAGCATGACTCAAGATTATTCCTCACCCCAAATGTTACTTTAAAGAAATCTAACTCTCTATGCCAACTCTCCTTAAACTCCTTCATTCACCTAAATCTCATCAATCTCATGGCTAATTTTCTTGAAACTGGATTCTCATATTTGTCCTTAGGAGTTCTATTGTTAGTAAGTTAGTAAAAATGAATGAAACTATAGACAAAAGAAACAGCATTTATATTTCAGTAATAAACTTTCAGATCAAGTCTCTAAGTCAATAAATTCTCAAGTTCCAACATACTATCAAGATACTTATCAATCAGATTTCAAGTTGAAGACTCTATGAAAACAAACTCCCAACTTGCAACACATTATCAATATTATGAAACAATTAAAATAAAGACTAAGTCATCAACATAAAGATAAAGGCCACCTCGATAAAATATCCAAGAAGAAATATATAAAACATCATCTATCACAATAACATTACTCATAAACAAAAGAATAAATATTACTAAGCATGACTCAAGATTACTCATTTTTTCAATTACAAAGACACCTCACTCTCTATGTCATCAACCCTTAAACTCCTTCATGTACCTTAATATCATCAATGCCATGGCTAATTTTTCCGAAATCGTATTCTTGTATTTGTCCTTAGCCCTTCCATGGTTGCTAATTTACTGAAAAAATGAGTGAAAAGGTAGACTAAATAAAACAACATCAACACATTATCAAGATTATGAACTGTCAAGAAACAATGTTTGGTATAAAACGTTTCTTGTGTTTTCTCATTGAGAGCCTCTGCTCTTTTATGGTTTACATTGATGCTCTGTATCATACATAGAAGGCAAGTATAACGACATATGGAAAGAAAGATACAACTAATTAAGGTGATACGTAAAGTTAGGGATATAATCGTATCCCAACACCCCTCCTCAAGGCGGAGCGTGAACATTGTGAACGCCCAACTTGCTAACGAACTCATGAAACTCTCGACTACCAAGGGATTTGGTCATAATGTCTGCAAGTTGTTGTGTTGTTGGGACATGTGCTGTGGAGATAGTGCCATCCTTGATCTTGTCTTTAATGAAATGACATTCAGCTTCAATGTGCTTCGTTCTTTCGTGGAAAACGGGTTTAGCGGTGATGTGTATGGCGGACATATTATCACAATGGAGTGTAACAGGAGAATCATGTGAAACTCCAAGTGATGACAGAAGTCCTATGAGCCAAAAAACTTCACGCACTGTGTAAGACATGGCATGGTATTCGGCTTCGGCGGATGATAATGATACCGTGTCTTGCTTTTTAGTTTTCCATGAAACCGGAGAGTGTCCTAGGCGAATGAACCAACCAGTAACCGAACGTCGAGTGATAGGACACCCAGCCCAGTCGGAGTCACACCAAGCATTGAGTGTGAGAACACTGTCGGAACGTAACAAGATGCCTT
>OVAV01001967.1:0-12040 GCA_900406375.1 Iberis amara
GATGAAGGACCATCAGGTAAAGCATTACCTGTTTCAAGCCTGGGACAGAGTGGTATTTGAACAGATCTTGGACCGCAGAACATCCAAAGTCATCTGGGATTCAATGAAGAGGAAGTATGGAGGGAATGAAAGAGTGAAGAGATCCCTCTTACAGACTCTAAGGAGAGAATTTGAGGTACTCTCAATGAAAGAAGATGAAGTTGTTGATGAGTATTTTGCAAGAGTCATGACTGTCTCGAATCAAATGAGAAGTAATGGAGAACGTATGGATGACTCAAAGATTGTGGAGAAGATACTTCGCACACTAACAGACAAATTCACTTATGTAGTAGTGTCCATTGAAGAATCAAAAGACACGACCACCATGACCATTGATGAACTGCAGAGTTCACTCTCTGTTCATGAGAAGAAGTTTAAGAAAAATGGCTATGAGGGTGAAGATCAGGCACTCAATGTAAGAAGTAGAGGAAGAGGCTCTTACAGAGGACGTGGCAGGGGAAGAGGTCGTGTGTTTAACAAGGATGTGATTGAGTGTTACAAGTGTCACAAACTGGGACACTTCAGCTATGAATGTCCAACAGCCTATCAAGGAGCACATTACACAGAAGTTGAAGAAAAGGAGGATATGCTCTTGATGGCGTTTCTTGAGACTCAAGAAACAAAGAGAAGTGATTCCTGGTTCGTAGTTTCTGGATGCTCAAACCACATGTGTGGAGATCAAAGTCTGTTCTTGAGCATAGACACTACATTCACTCACAGTGTTAAACTTGGCAACAATCACAAGTTAGTAGTTGCAAGCAAAGGTGTTGTTGAAATCGCATTTAAGGAGCTAAACTGTATGGTAGGTGACGTATATTTTGTTCCAGATCTGAAGAATAACTTGTTGAGTGTGGGACAACTACAAGAGAAGGGGTTGGATGTATTGTTCAAAGGAGGAGATCATAAAACCTTCTGCATCTATCATCCTGTAAAAGGAAAAATTGCAGAAACAGCAATGAGCACTAATCGTATGTTCATTCTCTAGAGTGAAACAGATGGAAAGACAAATGAGAAGAAATGTTTTCAAATGGATATCACTGACAAAACTGAGTTGTGGCATCATAGATATGGACATCTCAGTTACAATGGCCTCCTCACTCTCAAGAACAAAAGGATGGTAATTGGCTTACCTGAAATTGAAGATACAAAAGTCACCTGTGAATCTTGTATGAAAGGTAAACAACATCGTGTTCCTTTCCCTAAACAAAGCAATTGGAGAGCAACAGAGAAACTCCAGTTGATTCACTTTGACTTATGTGGACCAATTACACCATCATCCAACAGTGCAAAGAGGTACTTAATCATTTTCATTGATGATTTTTCTAGAAAGACATGGATTTACTTCATTCAAGAAAAATCAGAAGCATACAACACTTTCAAAGTGTTCAAGACTCTTGTGGAAAAGCAAACTGAAATGTTTATCAAGGCTTTGAGGACAGACAGGGGTGGAGAATATAACTCCAATGAGTTCAAGTTGTATTGTGATGAACAAGGGATCAAGAGACAACTAACAACTGCATACACACCACAGCAAAATGGTGTTGCAGAACGCAAGAATCGAACTATAATGAACATGGTGAGAGCTGTTCTATCAGAGAAAGAGGTACCAAAAACTTTCTGGCCAGATGCAGTGAAGTGGGTGAATCACATCTTGAACCGATCTCCCACACTAGATGTGAAAGATAAAACACCTGAAGAAGCATGGAGTGGTTTGAAACCATCGGTTGAACACTTCAGAGTGTTTGGTTGCATTGGACATGTTCATATTCCTGATGCCAAAAGGACAAAGTTGGACAACAAAAGTGTGAAGTGTGTACTGTTAGGCTACAGTAATGAATCTAAGGCTTTCAAGATGTTTGATCCGGTGAACAAAAGGATTCACATCAGCCGAGACATAGTCTTTGAAGAAGACAAGAAGTGGAATTGGACACAAACTGAGGATGTTGAGTTAAAATGAGATGAAGGTATTGACTTTCCAGAAGCTGAAGAAGTAGATGAAGCAGACAACAATGCTGAACCAGTTCAGACAGAAAAAGAACAGGGAGGAAATATTGAACAGCAACCACAAGCAGATATTCAGGCTGATGCAGATACTCAGATTGGTGGTTCTTCTAACCAAGATATTGGTTCTTCTAACCAAGATATTGGTTCTTCTTCAGTTGTATTGCCTACTCCACCCACTTCTTCCAAATCACTATCAAAAAGAACAAAAAAACTTCATGTTTGGGCAGCTGACTATGTACTTGAGACTAACACAGAAGAAGAAGCACACATGGTAAGTATTGAAGACCTTGACAATGACAACATCAATATGTCATTCATGGTAATCAGTGATCCCACAAATTTTCAAGAAGCATCAATAGAACTGAAATGGAAACAAGCTATGGACTCTGAAATTCAATCAATAGAGAAGAATGAGACTTGGTCATTAAGTACACTTCCAGAAGGAGCTAAGGCAATAGGTGTAAAGTGGATTTACAAGACCAAGCTAAATGAACTAGGACAAGTTCACAAATACAAAGCCAGATTGGTGGTGAAAGGATATGCTCAAGAGTATGGAATTGATTATACAGAGGTGTTTGCACCTGTAGCCCGAATGGATACTGTCAGAATGATTTTAGCAATGGCTGCACAAAAAGGATGGGGAGTTTTTCAATTAGATGTAAAATCAGCATTTTTACATGGAAACTTGACAGAAGATGTGTTTGTTGAGCAACCTCAAGGCTATGAAATTGCATGAAAGGAGCATATGGTTTACAAGCTCCACAAAGCTCTCTATGGATTGAAACAAGCTCCTAGAGCATGGTTCAGTCGTATTGAAAGCTACTTTAAAAGTGAAGGATTCACAAGCAGCCCAAGTGAACACACTTTGTTCACAAAAAGAAAGGAAGGTAATATTCTGATTGTAAGCATTTATGTTGATGATTTGCTGTATACTGGGAATGATGAGAAGATGTTGAGTGACTTTACAAGTTCTATGAAGAAAGAATTTGATATGACAGATTTAGGGAGGATGAAATTCTTTCTGGGAATAGAAGTGTTGCAAAACTCTGAAGGTATTCACATCTGTCAAAGAAGATATGCAGCAAAAGTTGTTGAAAGGTTTGAGATGCAAAGCTGTAACTCTGTGTACAATCCAATAGTACCAGGACAGAAGCTTGAAGAAGATACGAATGGAGTGAGGGTTGATTCAACTTTCTATAAGAAGATAGTAGGAAGTTTAATGTATCTCACTGCCACTCGTCATGATTTGATGTATGTGGTGAGTCTCATCAGCCGTTACATGGCTAATCCTACTGTTATGCATCTCAATGCAGCAAAGAGAGTCTTGCGTTATCTAAAAGGAACCATGGATCTTGGTATTTGGTACAAGAGGAGCAGCAGCAGTGAGTTAATTGGATACACTGATAGTGATTATGCAGGGGATATCAGTGATAGCAGAAGTACTTCAGGCTACATTTTCTAATGGCAGGAGGAGCTGTGGCATGGTCTTCTAGGAAGCAACCAATTGTGACCTTATCCACCACTGAAGCAGAATATGTTGCAGCAGCAACAAGTGCCTGTCAAGCTATTTGGATGAGAAGAATCTTGCAAGAGATTGGGCATGAACAGGCTGGTGAGATGATGCTACTGTGTGATAACACTTCCACCATTAAGCTGTCCAAGAATGCTGTGATGCATGGGAGATCAAAGCACATTCGAGTGAGGTATCATTTCCTCAGAGATCTTGTTAAGGAAGGGACAGTTAAGCTGGTGTATTGCAGAACTGAAGACCAATTGGCTGACATGATGACAAAGCCACTGAAGACAGTTTCATTTCAGAAAATCAGAGGTGATTTTGGAACGAGTGATATGAACTAAACTCTCTCAAGAGTGTTAAGTTCAAGGGAGGAATTGTTAGACCGGTTTAGCTTCTAATTTAAGTTGATTTAGATTCTCTAAAAACATGTTCTACTTGTGAGAACTAGTCAAATGCATTTTCTATTTCTTAGTTAAGTTGTGGAGCTAGTTGAGCTCACTTTCCCTGTTTTATAGGAGTAGTTGGTTCTGTTTTTCGTTGCTTTGTAATTTCCTTTAAAAGGCACATTCTGTGATGAAGTAAAGTAGATCATTTGTTTATTCTGAATCAAATCTAAATCTGCAATTACAAAATCAACAGATTAAAAGAAAAAAGTGTAGAAAATGAAAAGTTGATGAACCTGTATTTAGTGAGTAAGCTATGTAAGAAAACTGCCATTTGGAGTTTGGTGAAGTCAGTTCCGACACAGAATCTCATTCCACCACCAAATGCCAAGAAGTTCTTCGATGCATTAGTCGATTCTGATCCCTATGTTTCGCAAGTTCATGTCAGTTTTGTTTCCACACAAAAAATGTAGAAAAAGATGTTGATGAACTTACTTCCCATCTAGATGGATTGAAGACAAGTGGATCTTCGTACTTGTCTGGATTCAAATGTACTGCTGGTGGACATACCATCACCGCCCAACCAGCTGGAATTGTATAATCTGATCCATTTACAAAGTCATACAATTATTGAATCAAATCTAATTGTTGAAATGGTTTATTGAACATACTTTTATATTGGATATCTCTTAAGGCTTTTCTGAAGATTGCTGGAACTATATTCGCTAGTCTCACAGTTTCATTTATGAACTGCATTTAGTAGTATATTTGTCAAATGAAGAATAAACTTAAGATATTGATGTATTTAATGATCTAACCTGAAATGTATAAGTCATTGATCTGTATTCTTTCCATGTAAGTCCAGAGTCAGGATCTTCACGGTTTCTCAGAATTGCCTCATGCTCTTCCTGATAAAGTTGTCATAACAGTAACAACTTTTTTAAAAATTTGGTAATGATGAGAAGCTAGCTGTTTAGTTAGTTTAATTACCGACCGTTAGACGCTTTAGGACTAAAGGGTTGTCAGAGAGGAACTTGATGGCTAAAGTCAAAGCAAGAGAAGTTGTTTCGAAGCTAGCGAAAAGTAAAACAAACATCAAGTCTAGAGCAATTTCTTCTGTCAGAATTGTCCTCTCTTTCTTAAGCTCTTCGATAACATAGTCGAAGAAATCACTCGGATTTTCTCTTGGCTTCTCTCGCCTCTCTAGAAGCATCTTCCTCAACATTTTCATCGCACTTTCCCTCCCCTGCTTAACCATTTTAAGCATCAGTACTGTTATTAAGTGACATAAAATATTATTAAAAGACGCTATAGAAATGACGTGGGACGGAAGTCTACGGTAGACTGACACCAGTTCTATTGGACCTAATTTTGGTATTAGTTTAGTTGCGTGAGAAATAGGTTTCGGGGGTTTGGAGGCCTTCGACCACGATGTATCGTATGGTCCATTTAGAAAAATCGAAAGTTTATAAAGCTTGTATAAAAAGTTTAAGGAATTGTAATATTTAACACATCTATCATATTTGGCTTAAATCGTTTTTTCTTTTTCTTTTTCTTTGTAGTATTTTTATCTCGTGGTATTCTCAACAACTGCTACTAATTATATCAAAAAGACACCTACAACTATGGTAAGTAAATAACCTTTAGGCACTTGTGATAAGCTGTCCCTGGGATGTCCAAAGGAAAGGAGATCAAACCGCCGATGAACGCAACAAAGTTTTCCCTTAGATTCTCTTTGGACTTCTCTTGATCATGGCTTATCAACTTTTTTGCGGTGAGATCAAATATCAACTAAAAAAAAAGAACCACAAAGTAAGAAACTTAGGGAATGGTTTAGACAAAAGTGGAAAGTATGTTGATGAAACTCACGCTTGCAGTTGAATCTTTTAGTTCAACTGAATCTTGAGTTGACCAGAGCTCTAACTTCTTACATGCACTTTGTTCAATTTCAGGAAGCATCTTCTTAAGACTTTCATGGCCAAAGAGGTTCAAGACCATGTGCTTTAGGTACTTATACATGAACCCATGTAATGATCCTACGTTCTGTTTTCCAAAGATCTCAGTGAAAGTGTCAGGATACCAACTCTGGAAACAACGACCTTCTTGTTGAAACACAAAGTTACTCAAATCAGAGTCTGTTGACACAATAACTGGTCTTCCCACCAAGTTGGTCTTGAAGATTGGCCCATACCTGCAACATAAGTAACTGATTTAACTTTGTTATACAATACAAACTCTGCAAGAAAGAAAAAAACAACAAGAGCCTCTAGCTCTGGTGGTAATGGACCCTCAGCTGAAGTATCCGCCATCACGAGTTCGAACCCCGGCCACTGCGTTATTCACATACGGGTTGCAGCGTTTCAGGAGCCGACACGTGGAGAGCCATTTGGTTGTCCACGTGGCTAGTCTGAGCGAACCGATAGTCTAACACGTGGACCCCTGCCCTGTCGGTGGCTGACCGATAGTCTAATACGTGGACCCCTGTCTTATCGGAGAGCGTTGGGATACCTGGGTTATAAAATAAAAAAAATAAAAAAAAAAACCACTTACCTCTTAACTCTTTCTTTGATAAAGTGAGGAATGTCTGAAGTTGTGTTGGGTTTGAAGAAATTAATTGTCTCACCAAGAAGTGGTAAGCCCATAGAACCTGGTGGAAGCTTACCATTGCATTTAGGGTTCCTCCATTTGTATACCCAACTTGTGATGCTTACCAAAACAAGAGAGGCCCAAATGCACAATGCCCACACCATCATTTTAAGAGGATTCTAACAAATTTTCTCTTTTCTTATGTGTTTGTGTTCTTTTGACAAAGAAAAATGAAAAATGAAAACGTGCAGAGGAAAAAGACAAAGAAGAGAAGAGAAGAGAAACTAAACTGCTGGCATGTTTTGTCAGTTCAGCTATATAATGAGTCCTTAAATAGGCAGGCAAGTCCTACACATCTCTCTTATCATAATAATTAATAATCATAATACTACTATATATATATACTACTTTTAATTAGTTGCAGATTGGAAAATTTTAATTAAAAAACACATCTGTTTATATAAACTATTCATTATTAGTTGCAGATTGGGAAAATTTTGATTAAAAAACACATATGTTTACATAAACTATTCATTATTAATTTTAAATGAGGAGAAGTTAAAAATCAGTAACCATGCATGAAGGTTCCTTCATTTTCTTAATTGCGTCTCATTGACCCCTTTTAGCATTAAAAACCAGACTGAACATAAGGTAAGCTTTTCAGCTTCAGGTTCCGAAAGAAGATATATTGATTTTTTTTTTTTAAAGAAGATATATTGAATAATAATTTAAAAGTTGAAAACTCAGATTGTTAACACACACAAAAAAAAAATTAAAAAAATCCAGTTTCTAGATGGTTGACTTACTTATTTACATCTTTCCGTATCTATGCTAAATATTCCTGTATCTAATGCAATCTTTGACATCACATAAGCAAAAATAAACTCACAAATAAAAGTAATTTAGTTGGTTCACATTCATGCTTAGAATCTCTTGTTTAGATCTGGTTGTCAAGTGTTTTAGCATATTATCATTATCTTCACAATAGTTTTAAGACTCACTTGTCAAACTCAAGATCTTTATGCAATATAATGCATACATCAGCTTTTAAATCCTTATAACAACTGTATCTTGCATATTTTGCATATTATGTGTTCATATTATAACCTAAACAGATTAACTATCAAACTTTAATGGAGGCTTTAGGTAAGGAAAATATTTTGGGGCCCATCTGCAACAAATCATGCAATTTTACAAAATAATTATAGGTAGGTCACTGTGAAAAAACTCTATGATTGATCTTCTTTATATTAGAATGATTAGATTTTACATTTGAATGTCACATACGTTGGTAACAATAGTTTTTTTTTCTTCTTTTTCACCATATATTAATTAAGGTAAGAAAAGCTTTAAGTTTAGACTTTTAAGCTACTGACACAAAGGTGATTACGACAAAACCTAAGAGCTAATTAGGATCAGCTTACAGAAAACATACAATGTTTTGCTTAAGAAGTTATTCAAGCAAACCCTCAGGCCTCGGTGTGTAGGATTTTATCAATATAATGAGCTTGGTGACCGGTAAGTAAGACAAAATCCTATAAGTGTGACTAAAGGTGTCCATTCAGATAACGGGTCGGGTAATAGCGGGTAGGGGTCAGGTACGGGTAGTTCCGGCATGAAAAATTAATACCCAAAACATATCCATAAAATTAAGGATCAAGTAATGGCAGGTACGGTTCGGGTAAGAGTCGTATCGGGTAGTTAAAATCAATACCCGTTTAATACCCGAACTCGTGATATATTATATAAATTTGAGTAATATGTGTATTAAAATTAAAAAATAGTATAATATTCTATTTTTATAAAAAGGTTTAGGAAAATATTATCATTATTGTTAAGTTTTGAAATTATTTTATAAATTTAGTTATGTAAACAGGTAATTCGGGTACCAAAATAATTATCATTACCTAATCCTTACATGATCCTTACCCGTTTAAAACTTTTTCTTGATCCAAACGGGTAATTATCATTACCCGTACCCGACCCTTAATCGTAAATATGGGTCAGATACATAGCGGGTCGGGTAACACGACCCAAAATAGACAAGCCTAAGTGTGACTGTGTGAATTGTGATCTTACTGTAGGGTTTGTAATAAAATTAAGCTAAATAAACTTTAAATGTGGAAACTAAATTTTGAATCCTAGAAAGAAAATTTTAAATCTAAAAATTTAAAATTTAAAATTCAAAGTTTTAAAAATGTTTTTCAATTTTTTGATGTTATATTAAACAATATTTTTAGTCGTTAGTTTGGAATCAAATTTTGTTTTATTGATATTTTAAGAAATTAGTATATAATTGTTCCACAACAAATTTTGAAACGAAACTTACGTGAAGTATGGCATTGGCTACGAGTTTTATTATCTACGTGGAAGAGACTAATTGGCAGCTTTTTCACATGATAGGTGGGCCCACGTGATGTACTTTGCAACACCCCCAGCTCCATTTGTCTTATCGGCCAAACGGCGTTAGAGTTTTTCATCGGGATTTCTTAGTAAATATGTGTTAAAAAATAAATAAAAAAGAAATTACATCTTAAGATTTGGTTCTAAAAGTATTAATATAAGAACTAGCTCTTAGATTTTCTTATTAGATTTGTGAGTTACTTTTATGAAAATAATGACAAATTTTTTATTAAATTAAAAAGTTTCAAAAATATATGATTTAAATAATGTTAAGAACCACTATTAGATTCTTAAGAGCAAGTCCATTGGTGTTTCTTAAAAAGTTCTTAGAGTGTATTTAGGTGAAAAATTAGTAAATATTTTAATTAGGATTATACAAGAACCAACTTTTAGTTAAGGCTTTTAGACCATGAACATTGGTAGGTTCTAATGGGTCTCTTACGTGTGGGCCCCCACTAAATAGTTTAGAGACAAGCTTTTTAGACTCTAAAATTGGATCCGGTTGTTGTAAAAATCGTGGGCCCCACTGACACGTGGCGGCCCACGANATGCGTTGATCATGCTCTTAAGACCGCCTAAGAAACGCCTACGTGTCAGTTTCTTATTGGTCTGATTTTGGTGAGACATTTTTTTTTTTCTCATTTGCGAATTTTTTTTTTCTTTTCTCATTTGAGAAATTTTTTTTCTTTTCTCATTGGTCCGATTTTTTTGGAACGGGCTTTCGGAGTCTTGCAAGCTCGATTTGTCATCGTCAAAAACCCGACACTTTTTTGGGATAAGGTCAAAATTGAGAAAATAATGAGAGCATGTATCATACTCCACAACATGATCGTAGAAGACGAACGAGATACATACAGTCATTCAGATTACTCAGAATTCAGTGAAGGAGACAAGATAAATGCTTCCGTGGATTATACGTTTTCAACGGATATGCCTACGAATGTCGCCAATGTGATGGCTATCCGATATCTACTTCGGGAAAGAGAAAAACCTGAGCAACTAAAAGCGGATTTGGTGGAGCATCTATGGAATTCAGATCCGATTAAGATTATAAACTTTGTATGAATCCGCTAAAAATTTATATTTCCCTTTTGTAATATGTTATTATATATCTATTTATCGCTTTTCAATAAAATGAGCTTTTTTGGAATTTTTTTTATTTATTAAGAACCTCTCGGGTTCTACCAATGGACGGCAAAAATAATAAATAAGAGCAAAGTTTCTTAAGTGTATAAACTTTTGAGAAAAAAGTATTAAAAAATTAGTTAAGAACTTTTTGGGAAGTTCTCTAATGGAGATGGTCTAACCAATAGACATGCTTTATCTTTTTTACGAAACACATTTATTTAATTCCTAAAATTTAAATCCATAAAATTACCATATGAACCATATTAACTATAATCGATTTTCAATGATTCGTTTTCATCATGTGATGCATATATCTACTTATGTAATAATTTGTATTCTAATGTTCTGTACAACTTTGTAATCATGATCATACTCTAGTAATTTAATAAAAGCATCTGACGTTAAAAAAAAAACTATAATCGATTTTCCATTCTTTGTTTTATGCCAGTTGTGCTGCGACTTTAGTCAAACTTTTCTGTGTTATTTTTTTAATCATAACTGGATCGAAAAAACTTGATTAGTGTCTAATTTGGAGTTTCGTAACTATATATGCTCCAATTTTCGTAAGAGGGTCAGTTTTCTACTTTTATTTTTCATATAGAAAATAACTTCAGGTATATAATTATTATTTTAATATTTAGATAAAAAATTGTTTATATTTCTGAAAAGTTATAGTTGTCTATCTAAATATATATAAAAAAATTAAAAAGAAATTCAACTATATGCAGCATTGCTTTCCATTTTTTCAATAATTTACCACTTGTTTTTATATATTATCTCTATTCAAATAGTATGTTCTTCAATTAGTTCTTTTTTATATATGTGACCTTTTTCATTGCGATTTCCTATTTCAACATTGTATCTTTATTTTCTGCTATGCTTTCCTATTTCCTTATTTAATTTTCAATATTTCTATTTTAATATACATAAAAATAAATAAACAAAATAAACTAATTTTTTTTATAAATGTTTAACATTTTTCATTATCTAAATTAAACTGAATATATATCGCAATATGATGTGTTATAATTAGCATATATGTTGCACTTACGTAAATGTATTCCAATTTATATAATATAATATATCACTACATTTTACATATTCCTTTTTATGTAAACAATACATTTTATTTTAGGTTTTTTCTAATATTTTATTTTTCTACTGTGTTTTATTTATTGATATTTTACTTATTAATTTGATTTCCAGCTATTTTTGTATTTATTTATTTAAGTTTTTGAAAATTTAATTTTATAATATATAAAAATAGAAATAATAAAATAAATTAAATTTTCTAAGGATGTTTGACATGTGTCACAATATGAGCCTAATTTAACTTATGAATATTTTGATAAATTATAATTTGCTTAAATAATAAGATATTATACTTGAAAGATAAGTTGCTACCAATTGAGAGAGCATATGTATAAGCTCCACGATGATTAGAGAAAAGTATGGAAAAAGTCTCTCCATTTTGTTTGTCTCGTACGCTTTGGGAAAGTCTATACTTTTCAATTATTCTTATTTTTTCAATTTTCTTTCTTGAGGTTTTAACTTTACACACAAAAATGAAGGAGACGGAAACCAGTCCAATCTAATAAAATTGAAATGTTTTTGGTATAAGAATGCTAATGGCAATTTATAGGTATGTTCATTTAAAACCAATAAAAACTATGTTCATCTAATTTTTTTAAAGAGGTGTTTATCAAAATAGACACTTAAAATAAAAAGAAAACTATATGATATGCAATAAATACTTCCAATATTTTCTGATATACTATAATCACTCTTTCTTTTTTAATGTACCATAAAATCTCCTATATATTAAAAGAGAAAACTTTTAAAAAATAAACCTTTTGTTAGTTAAAAATTACATCATTTGCCATTAGTTAAATTAACAAACAAAAAAATATCATTAAGGATAAAAAGGCAACAAATAAATGTACTATCTTTGTTGCCAAACATAATTTTAAATATCTCTTAC
>OVAV01001968.1:0-12031 GCA_900406375.1 Iberis amara
TGGACTGGCACAAACTGGATCTATCTCCACCTTGCCTGGATGTTTCATTTTACTTAGGACATGTTAGTAAAAACCCCCTTTTATATTTGGCTTGACTTAAGAGAGCTCACTGCATCTTGATTNATAATGGATTGACACCTTACATACTACAACGTAAGGGTTTTGATAACCTGAGAGACCCAAAAACCTCTCGCTTATCAGTGCTCGCCGATTTCATCAAAGAGCTACCCCCCGAACTTATGAGCGACGATGAGGCCCCTCAAATCTGGTCCCTCCATGTCAACGGCTCATCCTGCTCTGGAGAATTGGGCATCGGCATCTGACTGGAATCACCCACCGGTGAAATACTCGAACAATCTTTTCGCCTCGGCGTGAATGCATCAAACAGCGAAGCCACATACGCGGCCATCATCGTCGATTAAAATTAGTCAAGGCGATCATAGCAAAGCAAGTCAAAGCATTTTGCAATTCAGAACTCGTCTCCAGCCAATTCACCAGAGATTACGAGGCGTAGAGAGAAAGGATGGATGCCTACCTACGAGTTGTGCAAAGCTTGGCACGAGACATGGAATACTTTGAGATAATCAAAATTCCCCAAAGTGAAAACAAAGTAGCCGACGCACTAGCCACGATAGCCTCCTCGTCGGATGCGAACCTACGAAGAACTATTTCGGTTCAAGAAATCGCCAAACCTAGCATTTGCATGACCTTCGTGCACTTCATCGACGACCCATATATTGTGGAAGATGATTTTGAATTTGGCGCCGGCCTAGAACCACCACCAACTGATTGGAGAGACGAGATCAAATTGTACATCGCATATGTGACACTCCCCAAAGATAAATGGGCTGCCCGCAGACTCAAAGAGAAGTCTGCCCATTACATGATGCTTGACGACCTCCTGCTACGGTGCGACTCAACCGAAATCTTATTAACGTGCCTTGGCACTGACGAAACAAATAGAGTAATAACATAGACGAACGACGAAGCTGGAGAAAATCATTCTAACGAACGAGCACTCGCCCTCAAGATCAAAAAGCATGGTCATTTATGGCCAACTATGATCGCAAACTGCCACAAATACACATTCAAATGCGAACAATGCCAACGACATGGACCAACTAGTCACCAGCCAACACAGGTTCCGAACGTCGGCATCACCGTACCCGTTCATGTGATGGGCAATGGATATAGTAGGACCCATGCCGACATCTCGAGGAAAGAGGTTCCTACTCGTTATGACGGACTACTTCGCTAAAGTCCAAGATGGAGAGGTGTAAAACTTCGTTTGGGAATACATAATATGTCGACATGGCCTACCCTACGAAATCATCACGGACAATGGCACGCAATTTTGCTCCCAGTGAGTCACTCAACATCGAGGTATCCACAAGACAACGGATAAGCAGAAGCCACTAACAACACAATCGTCGAATGACTCAAAAAAAAGGCTTGAGAAGAAGAAAGGATTATGGGCATATGAGCTCGAAGGTTTCCTCTGGTCACATCGTACCTCACCTCGACGAGCCACTAACAAAACGCCATGGTCCCCGCCGAAGCCAACGTCTACAGCCTAAGACGACTTAAGATGACTGAACTTACCAACTTGAACGACCATTTGTTATTTTGTTATACGACAAGCTCTACGAGGAAGAAGATCAGCAAGATCAGCATCTGCTACGAATCCATAATTATTAACAAGCAGCAACGAGACATTACAACAAGAACATCACAAGATTCTCATAAGGCGACCTTGTCCTTCGACACGTCTTTGAGAATACAAAAGAATACCAAGCATGCAAGATGGGAATAAAATGGGAGGGACCTTACCAAATTATGAGAGTTGTCAAGCCAAGTGTGTGCCAACTTGCCGACCTCGAAGGTATAATGCAACCTCGCTCATGGAATGCAAAGCACCTTAAATGTTTCTCTTATTAAGTCAGGTAATGTTGTAACATGAACTACGAATGGTTTGATCTCTCTATAATGGGTTCGTAGGCAGCCCATAAAGGGTGCAACTGCAAAAAAAAGAGTAAAAGGGTATACACCCATGTATATAAAAAAAAAAAATATTTGCAGATAAATAGCGGAGCCCATACTCGCAAATAAATAGCCGAGCACGGACTCACAGATAAATAGCTGACCCTAGACTTGCAGATAAATAACCAAGCCCAGACTCGTAGATAAATAGTCTAGCCCATACTCGCATTGACATCCTGGCCATATGATCAATTTGGGAATAAGGAACAACTCAGCAATAATACTTGCCTTAGAAAAGCCGAGAAACTCACTCGAACATTCTAGACGAACACGAGCAACATATAAGCCGAGCCCAGCCTCGCAAGCTCGTCGTTCGATAGAATAACAAAAGAGAATCCAAGGTTAACGCTACCTCGGACCTTCAAGTCCGATCTAGCAAAACTAAAATAAAACAACTATGCTCTCAACCAGGCTCAGAGTTGTAACCTTGACGATAGACTAAAAGAACAGATTAAAAGCGCAAACTTAAAACGCAAACACGAAAACGACACCGAAAGAATTATAAGGCCATGGGTTCAAAACAAAATGGGAAGCTTCATTATAAAATCATTCGTTTATAGGCGAAGACTAAATAAAAGAAAAAATATAAGCAGCAAAACAAAACATTTAAAGAAGGATCAGCGATCGACGCGCTCTGAGAAAGTAAGGTCGGCGGAGCACCATCATCGGCTGGAGGAATGATAACCCGAGGAGGAGCAAGAGGACCTCCCAAATCATCTTCAGTCAGCTCGGTGACGATCACCCTATCCCGAATCGCGATCTTTTTGTCCAGATCCTCCAAATTCTTCCACACGAGAGAATAGCCTCTTTGACCCTCTGTAACAAGCAATCGAATCGTCGACCTCCTTGACATCTCTTCTATCCTCCAAATGACGTCGTATCTTAGCTAGTCGACCATCAGCTCTCTTCCCATATATTCTGAGCTATCTAAACCTCACCCTTAACAACCCGATCCAACTCCTCTTTAAGTTGGTATTTTCCCTGTCGGCCGTGACAAAACCTTCCTTCAGAGAACCATTTTCTTCCCGAAGCTTCTTCACCTCGGCCTCGAGCTCTTGATGGTTCGCAGAAAGACTGTCAAAATCGACCTTCAAAGAATCATAGTCTAGGGATATGAGCTTTACCTGCTCAGTGGACCTCTCGGCAAGGCTGACGGATTTCTTCACCTGGTCTTCGAGCGTAACCCGAAGTTGTTCCAAGACCAACACCTTTTCCAACTCCGCAATGTAGAGATCGCAGAACTTGTCCCCGAAAGCCTGAACCTCTATCAAAGAAGCGCCAGCCTTCTTCAACCTCAGCTTGAACCACCTAAACATATTGTTGACCAACGCTCCTATCTACAAGGTAGAGAAAAGAGAAACTTGAGCTCGAAACCATCCGATAAAATGGATTATCAGCATAAGGTTTAGAAACATACCTTGACGTAAGAACTAGTGAAGTCCTCAAATAGCTCAGGCGTTTCTCTGTCATCTTCATCCTCGATAAACGTTCCCAGAGGGACCAAATGACGAACCAAGTCACCATACGCAGCCAGGTCGTCAGACAACCTCAGAAAATCGTCGTTGTGAAAATCGAAAGGGATTGGAGCAGTGTCTTCTCCGTAGCGCCTAGACGAACCTCCAGATCTGTTCTCAGGAACAATATGAGCTTCCCCAGTAGGAACCTCGTCAATCCGGTCTCCCCCTTTGATGCTCGCTTCGTTAGTGATTGGATCATCCCTATATGCGGCTCTACCCGTGTCGTCGACGATGGCCAACGCGTTGTGAGCCCTAATTTTAGCTTTCAGTTCGTCCGCTGCAGTCTTTTTCTTCTTATTTCCTGTCACGACAATCCTCTTACCAGTTGTTTTTTCAATTTGAGCTGGAAGAACGTCAACGCCGACGTTCTCAGTACTTATGTTACCGATATCGTTATTCGCTTTCCGGTTCGTCCCTTTGGCCTTCTTGAGGACGACCTCCACTGGAGCAAGTAACTTGGCTGCGGCAGCAGTTTTCTTCGCCAAAGCCTTGGCCTTAAGATCGTCGACAAAGCTAGGAGGCATCTTTCTCTGCTTCGGAAATGGATAGCGATCCCAATCGACTGCGAAGTCACAAACGTTAAGCCTCATGTAGAAAAGAATCAACAGGTAAAAACAATATTTGTATCAACTGATGAACCCAAAATCACTTACGGCGGGCTATACGGGCGAGGCTCCTTTGAATTCTCGCTTCATCCAGCTCTTTCCACTCAATGACCCCTTTTCTCTTAATCTTCTTGACGTTCTCAAAAAGTGCGGTGGAAAAGCCTTGAGGTTCAGCGGATAATCTGAAAAGGAAAAGAAAGTCAATTAAGATACAAAAAATCTGCAGACGAGCTCGCTTGAGAGCTCTACCGATGTGTATATTCCATCCTTTGGAATAATCATAGTCACACGATGGCACTGAAACTTAATTCACTTTCACATAGAACCATCTACGCCTCCAATCCCAGACCTTCTTCGTCACCCCGGTGAGAAATTTATGCTTGTTCTTGAAATTAACATAGAAAAACCCAGTGTCGACGGTGACTCCGTCAACCTTCCCCGACATGTTACTAATCTTCGTAACCTCCATAAAAAACTTCTCACAAACGTCGACGCCGACTTCACCGGCCATAACTAATATTCCTACCAGGTTATGAATCGACACCGTCAAATGTTGCGAAATGGCCATCTCTCTCTTGGCATAGTACGCAACGAATAGCTTAGGGAGGGGGAACCACAGATGCGCCTTCATGAAGTAATCCTCGAACACTGTGAAGTAACCAGGCGGAGGGCTCCATGGCCTCTCATGGGGAGTTGGGACCCTGAAGCGGAGGTTAGGATCGTCGAAACCACATCGCCTAGCAAGTGCGGCGAGTCTTTCCACTGTTATTATCGACGGAATCACCCCAGTTATTCGATCAGCATCGTCAAAAGAAGACCCCGAAGGCCCACTATGATCCAGCCGAGGCACGGAAGTCTCGATGGAAGGACCCAGAGGGTCCCACGCAGCATCTTCACGTCAACCCGTCGCCTCGCAAGGAACCTGGCCTTGACCGCTAGAGGGACCAAATCGATGGGCTCTTCACGCGACAAATCCGGCATATCGGGAGTTTGGTTGGGCACCTCGACGATAGCATTTTTGAGGGTTGGCGTTCCCACAGAAGCGTCAGATGACAAATCAGATGTCGCACTCGACGATGAACCAGATGACGAACCGGATGACACGCCTGAAGGACAAGGCGACGAGTCCGCTAGGGACCTATAAGGCGAGCTCTCAGAATAAGCAGACTTAGGGCTCGACGAATCATCACCTGATATACTAGACGAACTGTCGAATCCCAAATCCATCAAGTCGCAAACCATGATGAATGACTGAAGGATTCTCCTAGAAGACAATGCCGATCCTGAATTCCTCTCTGAGAAAGAAATATCGTTGAAAATAAGATCAAAAGCATGACGAAGCAGCGTCACAGACGATGACAGGACATAAGAAATAAAAAAACAGGAGCTAGAGAGAGAAAGTAGAGAGAAGAAAGAGCAAAATACCTTTTGATAACACAAAATGAGGCGCTCTTAAGAGATCATAAATTTATAGAGGGGTGACCGGTAAACGAAACGTCGCCTCAAGGATGACCGGGAGATGAAGCGTCGCCTCGAAGTTAACAACTAATCTCCTAGAACTACGCGCCAATTGTTGAGATTTCGAGAATCTCCTTACACCCTACGCCGACGATAATCGTTTTATGATGACCTAAAAAGTCCCCTAAGCATGAAGCCTTTCATATCCGACGAAATCGAGATCACCTCGTCTCGTCGGACTAAAGGGGGACATATTGTTGGGTATGGGTCAAACCCATGATAGGACCCATGAGGCTTTCAGGCCCATTAACGGGTCCTTTAAACCAAAAGTAGAACCCAAGACAAGCCTAGAAGGACAGCGTCAAGGCTACAGTAGGCCTAGGAAGCTTACCACCAATCTGAACAGTGTTCTACAAACCAAACCGCCGAGCTAAACCAACTATCCTGCATAGCTGAAAGATTACGACCAAAGACACTATAAAGACGTGATGTCAAAAAAAAAAGACACTATAAAAGACGGGTGAGGGCCATTAAAGAAGGGATCCGCGAATCTTAGAAAAAGATTAGAGAGAGAATCACTAATGTAATCTTATCTTCTCAAGCTCGTTTTTCTTGTAGATTCGTTGTATAACTCTTTCTCTTTTAAAAGACGAACTTAAATCAAAGGTCACTGACCCTTGATTCAACAAAAACAATAATGCTCAACTGTGATTTTAGAAATCGTGCTCGTCATTCCTTAAACGAGTCCATGACACTATGTTAGCAATAATGAACCGATCATATCTTTCAAATTCATGTGATTTCTACAATCTAAATTGGAATATGCGTTTAAAATTCAGTGGAAAAAATTCTTTCAGTGGATACTTCAAGTTGGAGGCGTAAAGATAGCAAAAACCAATATCACATAATAAAATAGCAATGAAGTTGATGACACTAACATTAAGAAAAAAAATCTAATGGTTGATATCGGAGAGCAGCGACTCCAACATAGCTAATGTGTTTCTAAATTTTGGTAAGTATACGCCTCTTGAGAATACTTTAACACATAAGCCTATATTGATTCTTAAAAATGATACATTTCATGGTCTATATATGTTTATGTTGAAACAAAATTCATGGGTCGCAAAGAAATACTTACGTTTGTATAATATTCATATGGATGTGGATGGGAGAGCCACTAAGATTGATGTCATATTATAATCTCAAACATTCATGATAATGAATTAGTTTTCTTTTTTTTTGTTCATCTCATGACATTGAATTAGTTATGCAAGAAAACTATATGTTAAAACATTAAATTAAATTTAAATTTTGAATCAAACTACTATCAAAATTTAGTTACATCATTTTCAAAAATGATCAATACAACACATACATAATCTTATACACAAATATAAGACAAAATCCACACAATGCGCGCCAACTCCTAGTTAAAACTCTCCAATGGAGATGGTCTAATACTTCCTCCGTTTCACAATATAAGTAGTTTTAGAGAAAAAAATTTGTTTCAAAATAATTGTTGTTTTTACTTTTCAATGCAAAATTTAATGTATTTTTGTGTTTTTTGACTCTTTATATTCTGCAGAATGATTTATTATTGGTTGGTTTGTTTTGGAATGCGGTTTTTATCTTGGAATGTTAAAAATTAAATAACTTTCTTAATAGTTGTGTCATAACCTTAAACTACTTATATTGTGAAACAGAGGGAGTATATTGCATTAAGAACTTTTCTACTTGATTTGACCAAAAAAAGCTGTTCTACTTGATGCGAACTTATAAATTATTAGTTTGACTGAAAAAACTATTCTATGACCAAAGCACGCAGGCTGACATATTTAATGTCGGTATTAACTCTCTGTCCCAAAGAATACTCGAAATTCGAGAATAGGAACGCAACATACCTCAAAAAAATTACAAATTTCTTTTTCAATAGGGAGTTTTCAATGCTTGGTGATAATTTAATACTATTATCATATTATCACTAGCATTTCTCGATTAGTTTATTACTCTCTCTGTTTCACAATATAAGTAGTTTAAGGTTAGGGCACGACTATTAAGAAACTTATTTAATTTTTAACATTCCAAGATAAAAACCGCATTCCAAAACAAACCAACCAATAATATATCATTCTGCAGAATATAAAGAGTCAAAAAACACAAAAATACATTAAATTTTGCATTGAAAAGTGAAAACAACAATTATTTTGAAACAAATTTTTTTCTCTAAAACTACTTATATTGTGAAACGGAGGGAGTACATTGCTTCACAAACAGAAGATAAGCATATCAATTAAGTTTTTTATTTAGAGTATAAACAAATATTTCAGTGAATCAAACAAAAATAATAATTCAATAATAAAATATAAAATAAAATATTTGAATGATCAAATTTATCATCTATTTTCCTATAGTCATATTAAGAAACTCTTGTATCAATATTCTTTTTGTTATAGTCAACTAATATTTCTCATTTACCTAAATATTGCATTAAGATAAAAATTGCTATTTTTTGGTTCTCCTTACGTCAATTAATAGTTTTATAAAGCTTTAAAGATAACTCAATTTTTTATATCTTACAAAAAAAAAACTCGAACTTTTAAACAGGTTTTTAAAATAACTAATTTTCTTAATTTCATATCATTTTGACTTGTCCGAAAGGTAATAGTTAATCAAGCGGTGCGAGTAAAAAAAATTAGCGGGACGGTGCGATATAACTGCAGTTTGTGCGCGAAGAGGGACAAGTGCGGTTTGGATAAAATATGCGGTATGATTTTTTTTTTAATGGTAGCAAAAATCACATGCGGTGCAGAATTGTTTTTGAATAGTAAATTTTGAATTTGGATTTAGTTTTAAAACGATTAGTGTTTATTTTTAGGGATCTAGGTTTTAAATGTCTTAAGTCTATTTTAAATTTGTGGTATTTTTGAAACAAAAGTATTTTACCATATTTTGGATAATTAAAATAGTAGAAAAATAAATAGTGATATTCACATACAACTTAAAGATATTACATATATAGATGTAAAAATAGATGTAAAGTAGATATTATATATATACATACAACTTAAAGATATTACATACAACTTTCAAGTTTTGGGTTATTTGAATATAGATGTAAAAATAAAAAAATAAAAATAATATTATGTAATTTAAATATATGTAATTTTATTATTTGCATATTTAAAAAAAATATTTTTTTTGGTGAAATTCGGTTAGTTCGGGTAGTTCGGATCAGTTTTTAAAATTTTGGTTCAATACGTATTAGATTCCAATTATTCGAATCATACATTTTAATACTCAAAAATGGTGATTTGAAAAACTTTTTTTATTATTCTGTAAGCTCTCATATTTTTCAGAATTTTAAGTTTTATAATTTTTTTAAAATGTACCCACTTCAGAAATACATCAATGGATGATAAAAAAATATATATAAACTTATTTTCATTTCAATCGGCACTTCAACCGCACTATTTTAGCTAATATCTAACTGTACCTGCACTATTTTTTGTAACCAAAGCAATACTAACTTTTACTTTTTACGAATCCGCCCCTATTTTTAACATCAGTTTTGTCTTGCCCTTTATCATTTTGGTTGAATGGTAGATTGCAATTTCTTCACCCCGCAAAGCTTCAAATACGTTGCTCCCCATGTTGTCCATTCATTAAATTTATCTCTCCCGTTGTAAAAATAAACTTCCACATTCGTTTTTTGTTCACCGCATATAATTCATTAATACCAATTATTCTCTATGTTTCGTTATAGTTGTTGTTTAAGGTTATTTTATCCAAATTAAAAAACATATTGATTTTGTATTTTACCCTTAATTAATACATTAATTATTGGGTTGATTTCACTAGACCCCTCCAACCCCCCCCCCCCCNGGCTCTTTAGTAAACCCCCTGAATATATTTCTTTATCGGACCCCCAAATTAATAGATCTCATCACTGAACCCCTCAAGTGATTAATAAGTTTAATTTGCGGTTTCAAATTAATAAAACGTGATCAGAAATCGCGATTGGGACTAACAACCTGGTTACCAAAAAAGTTACCCAACCCCAATTCTAACTTTTCTAATTTAACCCGAGAGAAAAAAAAATTTAAATCGATATTAGTTCCTTCGTTTCTAAGATCTTTATCATTTGGGATTAGGGTTCATCAAGCTTTGCCGATTTTTGGAAAAAAAGGAACTAATATCGTAATTTAAAAATAGATCTTAGAAACGAAGGAACCCCTAAACTAATATTGTGGTTTCATTTAAATGTATATGTAAATGAAGGGAACTAGTTATAAATTAATAAGGAATTTTTATTGAATCTACCATTATCTCCATGATTTTTATGCTATATACCATATTCACTTTTGTGTATAATTAATGTCATTTTGTTGTACTTTTTGGCATGATATATTTGACCTTTTGCCTCTCCATTTTGTGTATGAGATTGGCGAGAATTAGATGTGCAAACTGAGCATTAAATGCTCGTTAATGCTGATGGGACATGTATTTATTTCAAATAATATGTGTTTCTTTTGTTCTGGTTTTTCAAAGACATTGAGGTTGTTTCCTGTGGACGAGTCTGATAAGGGATGGACAAAGTATGTTTATTGCCGTATAGCTTATTTTAAATCAAGATATACGGTTATTACATCAAATACATTTCAACAGAATGGACAACTTGGAGAACCATTCGATGGACAGCATGTTACTGTTAGTGGTGGACAAAATGAAAATACTAATTTTGGTGGAGGTAATGGATATATTAGATGGAAAAATTAAGTGGACATAAGTGTAATCGTAAAACAACTATTTTACTGTGTAAGAATTAAGTGGACATAAGGTTTATCATGGATAGGATTGGTGGGGAGCATTTTCTTGTCCACTCGATATGTGACTACGTTGGTGGACGAAATCTGAATCCGGATACGTATCTTCTTTGGACGACTTCGGGATATATCGGTGGACAAGACATTTCTTTGAGCTACTAACATCAGAGCGAGGACGTAGTTTTCACACAAGCAAGGATGAACTTGTTTGTGTGGATAGCAATGATAGTATGTAAAGATTCAAGAAAACTATGTTAGTGAATGAGGGACTGAATATATATATATATATGTCCATAAAGGAGCAAGTTGTCGTGGACAAACCTGGAAAAGACTTAACTATTTTTTGTCCACCAATTGTGAATCTTGATAAAAAAAAATGCTTAGTTGGGTGGAACATACGAAGATGAACCTTCCTAGATACGATGGACCAACTTGAAATGAGATACAGAGAGTGTGGTAGGGTAAATGATACGCATGGTGGTCCGATTAGACAAGAGGCTTCTGTTTGTGGACATAATGTTGGTGCCAGTGGACAAGTTAAATTGCTTGAGGAACAAGGAAATTGAAACAAAAAGAAAGAGGGTGTTAGTTTTAATTAATTGTTTTTGAAAAAAAAGAAAAAAAAATATTTTTTTTTAAGAAGCGCTAAAATGAAAGGAGGGCAAGAGTGTAAAGTGCCTTGATGTGGAATATTAAATTATCCATAAAAAGTATATTTCATGGTATAACTCATAAGGGCAGTGAGTTTTATGGTATCAACAATTAATAAATATGAGGTTTTGGAGAAAGTGAGTTCGAGGTTGTCTGAATGTAAGATACGAGCATAGACAAGTCTAGATCTATTGGTGGATTGTAAGAATCTCAAGTAGCGATCAATGAAAAAGAGGAAGATGTTAGGCAAGATCATGTAGAACCACGATAAAGCTTGATGAACCCTAATCCCAAACTCGACAAAGCCCTCAAATGTTTTTTTTTCTTTCGGGTTAAATTAAACATAAAGTTAAAATCGGGTTTGGATACTTTATTTGGTAACAGGGTTGGTTTTAATTAAGTCTTAATGCCGATTTATGATCGCGTTTTATTAATTTGGAATCGATTAATTTTGGAGTTTGATAAAGAAGAATACATGTTCAAGGGGTTATTAAAGAGTTACAAAGTTGGTAGGAAATAGTTTGAGTATGTATAGTTCGGGAGTATTCTGAAGTGAAGTCAACCCTTAATTATTTGATTGTAATAATTAATGAGTTAAGGAGAATATGGACAAAACTGAGAAAATTAGCTGCAATTCTATTATATAAAAGTAGCTCTTTTAGGCCTCTAAGACCATCCACATCAGATTTAGAGCTACTCTCTCATGCTTCCACGTCAGCTTAATCATGCAATAAAAAATTGTGAAAATAAAAAACAGGCATAATCAAATGAACGGATCTAAACCTTTGGCATTCCTTTTTCTTTCGCGATCTTTTTCTCTATAATTTCTTTCACCAAATCCCTTAAACCTTCCGTCTCCTTTATCGCATCAAGTTTCTTCTCGCCGGTAGTAAGTATCTGAAATTTTGAGTCTCGATTTTATGATTAGATGATGTAT
>OVAV01001969.1:0-12029 GCA_900406375.1 Iberis amara
GATTACAAGTTTAGTCTCAGATTGGATCTTGGAAACAAGATGATTTAAGATTATTCCTTTTATATTTATGTTAGTTGATGCAAAAAGTTAAAGATTTAAAAATGTCAATGAAACTTCTAATTTATTAGGTGTAATAGTGAAAAACTTTTAGTTCGTAATGTACAAAAGAAGAGAAAATAAGTTTATGATAAATTACAAAGAGCACTTAAATTAAGAATAAACCGAGTTGAAATCGCACATATATTTCTAAAATATTTAATTTATCTTTTCTTTTCCAAAACTATCAAAATCTCCAAAATTACCACAAACCTTAGGCCAAAAAGTTATTACTAAATGATTTAAAAACATTTACCAAACTTTTGGAAACTTTTGCTAAACCTTAAGTATGGTTATTATCGATTTTTTTTTTCAAAGTCGTGGTATTTAAAAATAAACCATATTTTTGTAGTATTTTAGTGTATACATTTTTTTCTTAACAGTTAACATCGATCTCAACAATATTTAGTATGGTGGCTGTGCGCGCATATATACTGACAAATGACACCTATATTTCAAATCACTCGCACATAACTTCATTCCATCTTTTGCTTTTATATAGCTTTTCATTTAACAAAAATATTCATATTTAAAATTAAATATTCACTTTATTCTTTTAGTTAACTATAAGAGAAGATGCTTAATGTCGCAATTGTGCAATTTGTTAATAGCTTATTGTAATAACTCAGTTTAGTGTAAAATAATAATACTTAAGAATTTTTTTAAAAAATTGACTTGATTATTTATATCAATAAACTATATTTATCATTTTGGTGTCTATAAAAAAATCTAAATTCAAAAAGTTGGTGATCTATACCAAGAAGTGGTCTTCGTGCTTTGTGAATGAGGAGAAAAGATAGAGAAAGATGGTGTGGTAATTTACAATGATAGTAACCAAAATTAAATTTCTCATAATAGTACACCTAACCGTCATAAAAGAGTGAAATCCACATGTCGAAAGAGCTATGGCACCAAAAAAAGCGATTGAAGAAGTACAATTTGGAACCCATACAAATGTGGAGTCAAGAGAGATTCAGGGTGCCAACTATGATATGATGCTTTGTATGTAAAGGTGGGTGATAATACCCCAGTTTATGGAGAAATAATGGTATATACAAAGAGATTAAAAGAATTGACTTGACTATCTATATCACCAAAGTTCAATTATCTTTTCGGTTATTTTTCCAGAGAGAATTTCACATTTAATCGTGTTTGAGCTAGAATTGTAAAAAAAAAAAGAGTAACCTTACTTGAAATTGATTTCTATTTTTGCAAATGAGCAAAAACTGAAAAGAAAGATCGTGCGGTGATCAGTAGATAATAAAAAGATCTTTAAAGCCTCTCAGAGTAGAACATACGACCATCATGAAAACATGGAAACCATGACCTGATTTACGGCCCACATAAAATGTCAGTAACAATGATACAATTTCATATGAAAACAAAACCCATACAAATCTTGAGTCACGAGGGATGGCACCATCGAGGGCGGACACTATCGACGTGACGGTCCTTGAGCACAATGAGAACGTTGCGCCATGTGATTGGGGGAGGGGGAATATATTATCTTGATTTATAGAGAAACATAGGTGCATGAGAAGATCTTTTAAAAATTGATTTGACGACATTTATCACCAAAGTCAATATGAATTTCGGTCACATTTCTATTAAAAATTCTATAGTTAATATTTTTGAGACGAAATAGTCAAATGATAGGTGAGTTACATAGAAGTTGTTTCCAAACCGTGCGAGTAAGAAAAAACACTGGAAAAGTTTACGTTGTGATCCACATGGCCAATAAGCAAATACTTAAACGAGTCCACGAAACTAGAAAGATTAGAGTCCATGGGCCGAGAAAAGTATTGGGGTCACTGAAAAAGACAATTAACAGTGTTACATTATATTGATCTTTTTTTTAAAAAAATATTATTTTAAAATTAAAAAGTTGTACAATGTAAATGAAAAAAATCAGATTGATAAATTAAAAATATTTTGTTAATATCTATTTTATAGTTTTGTTGATGCAATCTAAATATATTATAGTTGAAAATATTCTTATCAGCATGGAAAACAGTTAGAACGAACAACTAATAATTTTTTTTATAATAGTAATATTCTTTGAATTCAGTCGTAGCACTTTCTCCATTACATCTTCCAAAGCGCATACCTTATTCGGCCCACAAGCCATATTCGTTGCCCACGCCCACTCTTTGTGGGTCAGATCGTGCTTAGAGACTCCTCTCCTTTAAGAGCATCTCCAGTGTAAAACTCTAATTTTTACTCCGAAATATAGTGACTCCATTTTGGAGTTGCTTTTACTTTAACCATTATTTTGATGTTACTTTAATAGAGTCATAAGTAACTTTACTCCATTAATGGAGTAGTCCCATTTTTCACTTCATTTTAGAGTTAAAAATTTAATAGGATTGGATGACATTTTACTCTTAACTCCAATTTTTTAAATGGAATTTTGGAGTAAAATATAGAGTAAGATTGGAGATAATCTAACACGTGCGATTTTTCTGTTGGGTTGGGTGTGCGGGATCCGAATCCCACAAGTATCTCCATTCATTATATGTTGTATTTATGTGTTATTTTGTTATTTCTAAGATAATGTATGGTTATCAACTATTCACTATCTCAATTAATTGTAGGGTGAATTGCCAACCACATAATAATAAACACTTCAGTGATCTTAATTAGATAAGTAACTAATAAATTCCTGTTAGCCAANCATCATTTTTTCAACAAAACATAGTATTTTACGTCATTTTATTTTCATTATTTTTTAAATTTTTACTATAAAATAATTAAATATTAAAATTATACTAAAAACATATGTTTTCTACATTTCACCTAGCTCAAGTTTAAAAAATAAAAAGTTTTCAAAATGATGGATTTTTTATGCAACTAAAATGATGTTGTATTTTACATACACAAAAAATAGAATAGAATGGTATACTATTTTTTATGCATATGATGCATCAATCTCTATGTTATTTAGATTAATGTGAAAAACCTTATTCATGAATGTGAAAAAACTAATTCATGAATAGACTCAAATCCCAAAACTTATGTACTTTCATAATTTTAAAAGAGCTACTATATCTTAGGATTATCATATAAAATAGGGATATCGAAATATTTAACCAACTTGACCATGGTAATTATTTTATATGGATTTTTAAACTAATTATATTTCATGGTTATATTTAAACAAAAATATCTCCTCTATATCTAATAGATGAAGAGTGTTTTCGACATAAATATTTTTCCAATTCTCTGAAACCACAAACAAAAAATCTCCTCCTACACCATTTATCACAACACCAATGATTTCATCCTATATTTTTTTTCTGTTCAGTTATCAAAATTTGTATCCATTCATCATGCTCTTCTTTTAATTTTGAACGATTATAATTCTTTTTATCAACGATATAACAATTAATTAGAACGATCAATACTTTCTCTATTTGGTTGAGGCATCAATGTATATGTTTCTAGTGAACTTACATTTTGCAACAACAACTCTTCTATTTCTAGTATTGCATAATATTTTTCTTCTCGTTTTTTAAAGTAAGATCTACAATAATTGTTAAACAAAAATGTTTTTTTTTTTAAATAAAAAATATGGTATTTAAAACTATATTAAGAAAAATAATTTGCAAACAAATCTAACCTAGATTGTTGTATTCTACTTTTTTTTTCTCAACGTCTGCTGCTAAGATCATCCAAGATTTATTCCAAACTTATTGTGGTCTCGAAAGACAATTCAAAAGAAGCATGATAGCACAAAAAAAAAAGTTACGCAAATGATCACTAAAAGACCATAAGCTAGCAGACTCAATGTAATCAATATACGCCTTATGATCTTCCAATATCTCAAAGGCGTAACATTCTTCTTTAAATGTTGGATAAACAACATTTTGATATGTTCTAATCTCTTCAAAACCGGTGGCTCCTTTAACAATGTTGAGAAAAAATTGAAGAAAATAACACTCTTCACATTTATATGGAACATAGATTATTCTATCAATAGTAAACTCATTTCTCAAACATGGATTTAACTGCTTTGTTTTCAAATGCCAAGTGAATTTGCTACACATTTCTAAGTAAGTAAGATTTTTTGCGATATAACTTGTTTTATTCAACTCCATCCAAGCTAAATGTTGATAATTTTCAATAGATTTCCTATTTGTTTGATATTCATCATCATACTTGAAAAATATCAAATGCTTTCTTGCAAGATGAAATGATAACTTTACAGTCATAGTTGTTCGAAACTGTATTGGGAACTTAAAAATTTCTAAGCAACTTTCAATGCTAATAAAAACCTACAAAACCACTGTTTTTAATTTAGCAATATGTACCTTATGTAATGAAAATATATAAATAAATTAAAAACTTAAAAACTATGTACATGCATTTGAAATATTCTTTTATTTCATTCTTTGGTTTTCTTTTATCTTCTCCAATTTATCTTTGATTTCCACCACCAATATTATCCGGCTCCACAACTACATTTATGAAATAAGACCTTTTGTTTATATACTTAAATAAGGTTTAATAGATCCATATTGGTTTCACCACTCCATATTTGAATAACGATTTGTTATAAGGGACAACATATCTACTGTCACACTTAATTCTATTTTTCTCAGCAAAATTGCAAATATTACATCTCTTACACACTGAAAACCCTTTTTATCAATCGTTGTAATAATAAAAATGGTTTAGGAAACTTAGGGCATTTTCCCATCAACCAAACATGGTGAATTTGGGTTGGTAGCGCCACATGGTCTATGAATCATACATGTTTTTACAACTTCATAAAGCACTAGTTCTTCAAATTTATCAAGAATTTCACCACATATAATTTTGTTTATGTCATTAGAACTATGAAACTTACAATTGGGATGTATAAACAGTATAATATGAGCATGCGATAGACCTCCTTTTTGTAATTCAACTATATACATAGTTGCATCAAAAATACAATTGTAACATGTTGTTAAAAAATATAAACGTAAACAAATTTAAAATTCTATATTTGAATATACTTACCTTAGACAGTATTTTTAAAATGGTTTTTTTCCAGATTAAATCTTCAATTAGCTCATCAAGCTTGATCTTGAAGATTCAACATATAATATATGGTCTATCATTATATTTTAATTTACGCTTTTGAAGATATCTAGTTATCTCTGGCCATTTTGGAGTATATATGAAAGTAATTAAGAAATATGGGAAACCAAAATGTTTGCAGATAGCCATAGCATCGTAATAACTCTACTGCTTATATATAAGGCCACCAGTGAATGAAGCACGAATAATAATAAGTATACCTTGTTTACTCACGTTTTCGTTTCCAAAATTTGATGCTTTTTAATGGAATCATGGTCATAACGTAGACTTAAATGGTTATGTCTGATGTAGGAATGTATGTTCAGCTCAATTGTAGTATATGCATCAACTAAGAATTGTTGAAATAAACGCCTACTCCGTAAAAATTTATGGCATTATCCCTCTCTTGAATATGGAGAAAAAAACTCTCGCATACTAACCATCTTCTTATCCTTTTTTCGGTTCACTCTAGTGAATCATTCCTAATCTAAAACTATCTTCTTCATATGAGAATAGCAATGAATATTGTAGTGCCAAATAAGAAGGATGGATTTAAGTAATTCGTTGAAGTTGACCAAACTATTCTTGAAGTATAATCTCTTGTTTTGGTATATCACAATGAAAATCTCTGGGTATCAATGCATCATCTTCAGAAGCAGTGTTATATTATATGTCCTTCCATCATTTCCATTTCGATCACATATATTCCTCATATGAAATGTTTTGCTATCCTTAAAACCAATTCAATCTTTTGCACATCTACAATTCTTAACATATGGATCTACTCTATCCAACATCTTCAATATGGCTTCAATGAGTTCTTTTTCATATTTAATTTTCCTTTTGACAAGGGATTTTTCCCCTTGCTACAACAAAAAATTCGTATCAGTAACAATTTCAATTTTTTTTAATATCTTTAAAAATGTACTTCAATATATTTTTCATATTCTCCACTTCCTCTATATATCAATAATATAGAACTAAAAAAATTTAAGAAAATTACCATCTTCTTGTTTCATACTTCCCATTAAATGATAATTTTCACAGTTGAAACATTTGTGGACCATGACAATTATGAGTAGAATGAAAAAAAGTTCTTCTAAGAGATGTGAATGCAAAAATGATATTATAAGGTCTGATATTTTCACTAAAGTGTTTAATGTGTTCATCATTATCATCTAGAAAAGCTTGCAACAATTCAAGTGATGTAACTGCATTTTTCACAGTTGTATATAAGATTACATTGATCATTGTAACTACGTAAAGTCACTTCCAACAATTAAATGTTTGAATTATTTTTAAAAATATAGGAATATTTGAAATATGCTCGAATTTTTTTATAACATACTACTAATTCTAAACTATGCTGGAGTAATATTCAAAATAGACGATTTATAAAAAATCTTGAAATAGTTTTCCTAACATTATTACTTGTGCATTAAGCACATATTCTTGAAAATCATAATCAAAATCTTTCACATAAATGGTTTGGATGCTACTACAATCAAGATTTTGTTCTTCTAAATCGTATTTTTCATCACCTACATACATTAAAGTAATGGAATGATATATTTATTAGCATAAATTCTAAACTACTCTTAGTAAAGTAAACCTATTAGTAACACATGAAGAATTCATAAATGA
Organism: Iberis amara; assembly: GCA_900406375.1. Classification (NCBI taxonomy): domain Eukaryota; kingdom Viridiplantae; phylum Streptophyta; class Magnoliopsida; order Brassicales; family Brassicaceae; genus Iberis; species Iberis amara. The sequence goes on from OVAV01001969.1 coordinate 6,805, forward strand.
ATTTATCTCATCTTCTACATAAGAAATAAATAAAATCTCGTTGTTAAACACACTACAATCTTTATACAATATCTATTTTCTTTTGCTTGCATTATTTGATATCAAATGTGAGATAGTTGAATGTGTAGGTGACAAAACCAAAAATTATATAATAATAGTCGATAATTATATGAGTATCCAAAGAAAATTGATAAGCAAATGACCTTACATCCAACAACCAACTTGTTTCGGCCCCTTCTGGTATACAACTAAATTTCTTCACCATGCGGTTCATGATCTATTAAAAGAATACAATTCAAGATATAACCACCAGTCTTCAAATAATATGTTTTATATATTAATCTATAATATAGTATCATTTGTAGTTAAAATTAAATCATATATATATATATATATATATATATATATAACTTACTAACACTAAAATCATTGACTTTTTGCACCTCTGAATTGGATGATACACAATTTTTTTTAGAGAAGTTCCTTTCGGTAGAACATATATTTATCACAACACTCAAAATACCACAATTATGTAAACTCATTTTATTTGCATAATTTCTTTGATATGGACAGTTTCCATCAAGTTGACATTGTTGAAGACGTTTCTTTTAGATGATCTTTTAGATGATACGCTAGTTACTAATTTTTCACCTTGTTTTTGTTCTTCATCATGCTTGATGAAATTTTTTAAAAAGACAACTAATAAATTGTATAACTCAATGAAGAACAAGCTCTAATGATATTTTGACTCGTGTACATAAAAAATTACAAAAATTAGGTTTACAATCACATTATGTTTAACATTATAAATATGTTTAAATAACGGTTAACCAAACAATATGTTGAATAATATGTTACTTATAAGAAAATTTGCTATATTATTCAAATTTGAAACTCTAGATATTGATTAATCACAAAATATAATATTTGTTTCTATAACATTACTAATTATTTATGTTACATAAATATTTAAAAATTGTTTAACGCTGTAAAGTTAACCAGATTTTCCATGTACACTACGAACTTAATGCAGATTCTAAAATTAAATTTTACATAAATCTCTCTATAAAAAACATGTTAATTAAAAGGACACACCTTTTTTCGATTTGCATTTAATAACAGAAAAATATTATATTGATTATTCACCATCAACATGACACTTAATCAAGTTGATTTTGTAATTTTAACCCAAATTAGAATAATTCTAATTTTTTTTTATTTTTATAAATTTAAACTAAATAGCTGGATCAATCTAAACAAAACTTTAGATACATATTAAATGAAGCATCATGTTCTTATATATTTTATATTATTTTAGTTTTTATTATCATAATATGTGTGGTGGATGAGGATTCATTCACATATTACATGTCAGACTTTAAACATACAATATTTTACGTAATTTAATTTAATTTTAAAATGTTTGAGAAAATATAAAAATGTATTTAATTATATATATAGATGATTATATAGATAATGTGTAAACTTTTTTCTTTCAAAAGTAAAATAAAACAAAGACGTAAGATAAAATTCAATGATTAAGAAACTAGTAAAATATATTTGGTTTGGAAACTAATTAAATTTTAGAGACTTTAATTTTGGGATATACGGGAAAAATTTCATAATAATCATGAACTTTCAAATTTTGACAAAAAAACATGTACTTTTCTGCTGGTGATTTTAATCCTCAATTTTATAAGTGAGGCCTTTTTAATATCAAACTTTACGTTGACTTGGCCATTTTAGACTTATAGTTTGTCAACCGCTAATTTAACAATTTTAAGCATCTATTAAAAATATTGTTAATGACACAAAACCCTAATTTCTAATTTTTTTCATCCTCCTCTTTGTAGCTCTTCTAACGACGTTTGTGTGTGTTACCGACGACGAGGTTTAAGCTCTTCCAATGACTTGTATTTTCTTTCTTCTTATTTGTGTGATGAAATTACTATTGTATGTTTGTTAATGTAGCTTCCTAGTTTTTAGGTAGATTCTCAAAAATACTATAAAAACTAGGTATATTCCAAAAACAATATACACTCTAAATTTGTTCCAAAAATACTACAATTTTTTCAAAAATACCACATTTTTTTGTTTCAAAAATACCACACATTTGAAATAGCTTTAAGACTTCAAATTTAAACCCTAAACCCCAAAAACCAAACTCTACCCCCCTTCAAAATTAAACCCTATTCTATTTAGTTAACCCAACCCTAAAAATTTAAATCCTAAACCTTTAAAATTCACTTTTTTATGTTTGTGGTAGTTTTGGAAAAAACAAACAATTTAATGGTAATTTTGGAACTTTTGGAGTGTGTGGTATTTTTGTAATTTGAACATCTTTTATTGGTATTTCAAGAAATTCCTCTAGTTTTAATTCTTACATATTTACAATGGTAATTGATTCAAGCGTGAATGTTTTGGTGAAGAACATTACTTTAAAATTTGTTATGTAACGTCTTGGCACATCTTTCATGTTTTTTACTTACGTTTATGTGCTCCCCTTCACTTGTATTGATCATACACGACTTGATTTCTCGAGTCTATGCATTTATAGTTCATCAAGCATATTGTGTGTACATTCTTCGTGTGTTATTTTTAGCTAAAAAATAAATATTGATGACTTTGTGGCTGAAAACTACAAAACCAAAAGGTGGCAGCAAACATATTCCTGTGAAATCAAACTGTGCAAAGTATGAAACTGTGGCGACGACTAAATAGATTATCGGCTTTGCATCCACCATTTAGGTTAGGAAATAGTGGTAGACCTAGCAATCATAATAGGAAGAAATAATGAAACGAATCTTCATCATATAATAACACCAAATTGTCCCGTGAAAAGAGATCCATGACATGCTCTGCTGTAGAGAACTATCAATGCATAAACTCAAGAAATCAAGGCGTGTCTGATCAACACAAGTGAAGGGGATTACCTAAACGTAAAGAGAAAATAAAGATGGAAGATATGCCAACACGTTACATGACAAATCCTAAAATAACGTGCTTCACCAAAACATTCACGCATTAATCAATTAATATTTGCTGCAAATATGTAAACATTAAAAAATACATGAAGCTATATTAACAAACATACATTAGTAATTTCAACAAAAAATAAGATCAAAGAAGATACAAATCATCGGAAGGGTTTAAAAATCTTCGTCAGAAGAACGCACTGACGTCATCATAAGAGCTAACTTCGTCATCGGAAGAGTTACGAAGAAGACAATGAAAAAGTTAGAAATTAGGATTTTATGTCATTAAATGTTTTTATAACAGATGTTTAACAATATTAAATTGGGTTAACTTTTGACTAACTATAAGTCTAAAACGGCCAATTCAACGTTAAGTTTGATTATTAAAAAAGACTTCATTTATAAAATTAAGGATTAAAATGGCTCGTAGAAGAGTACAAGTCTTTTGTGCCAAAATTTGAAAACTCAGGATTATTATGCCATTTTTTCCTTTTTATTTTATAATTTTACTTTTATTGGCTCTTTGATTCTTCAGTGATATTTTGTAATGATATTTTATGAAACCTTATTGATAATTATAAAAAACTAAATTTTATTTTAAATTATATTACACTTTTTCTATTGTTTGAACTACCACTTAACACTTAATCCAAAGTTAAACACAACAATTCTTTGGAGAAAAAAACATCTCTCTAGCTCTCTTTTCTCTTTAAACTCTCTCTACCTTAGGAAGCTTTGAGAGATAAGGTGAGATCCATAGAGTTCAACCTCTCTCTTTTCTTGGGAGATACGGTGACCCCAACACCGGATCTCCGGCAACTCGTTCTTCAAAGTAATCGGCCAGCTTTTCACCACCGGAACTTCGACCAAATCACGGAGGATTTGAGAAATGACGTAGCTTTTGCACGAAGACTCAGTCAGAGCTCGGCTGTGTTCTCGGCGTCGCAAAGTTGAGGACGGGGGTGCATGGCGTAGATCCGGTTTCGAGGCGTCAGAAAGGGCACGGTCTTCTCGTCGCAGGAGGCTTCGCTGTGGAGATTTCACATGGGGATGGTGGCTCAGTGGAGGCGCGAATATACCACTGACGGAGAGGCTTTTTCATTTTCTCCTCTACCGTCTCTTTCCGGAGATTTCGTTTATGGTCTCCGGGACCTCTTCTCAGATCCGCTCTTCCATCCGCTAAATCTCCTCGCTTCTGTGGCTCTAGTTGGTGGTCCCAACCAACTTGGCTCGGCCTCGCCTCCCTGGCACCAAATCTCTGCCTCTGGCATGTTTGCAGTCGAAGGGGGTGGCGACTACAATGGGTTCTCCATTTTATATTAGGGTTTTCCTTTTGGTTTAATCCTGGTTTATGTAATTTGGGTTATTTCAGTTGGTTTGTACCAGGCCAGTTTGATTTATGTTTTGGGAGATTAGTTTACCGGTTTAGGCCCATGGAATTTTTATGGGCCTATTTTGGACTAAGGTTATATGTTTCAATTGAAAAACTTTTACAAAAAAAGCAATTCTCTTGGCAAGCTCCATTATTTGCAAACTATTTCACGAGGTCCAAAGTTGTTTACAAAATAATACATTAGATAACAATAAATTTATCTAGCTTACAAAATTTTTTAATAAATTTTAATTAATTATGTTATGTAATGAATGGAAGAGAAGTCATAAATACGATACCGTTTGATCATCATAGTGCAGTTCTTCTTGTTTTCGAAAAATGAAAAAGTACTTCCACAAATTTAGGTTTACGTGAAAAACGTAAGAAGATTTATGGTTTTAATTCTCAAAATTTTGAAATTGGGAAAAATTATTATCCAATATTTTAATTTAGTGTAGATTAAATTTTAAATGTAAAGAGGGTGATATTAGAAGTTAGTGTAACACCCGTCCCTACCACAAAGGTTAGGACATCATGCAATACTTGGTCTATCCAAAACTCTTTCTTTAAAATTGTACCAACGAACATAATTTGAATTACTAACCTAAAAAAGAGAAAGGGGTTGTTAATTTGATTACGCAGTGAAGGTAACTCATCTCTACTCACTGAAACATAGAACACTTTTTAGTCTTATACAACAATCAACATCACATATAAACCTAAATACTAACAAACATATAGCTAGCATCTTTTTCAAAAATACAAACTATTAAATTCAAATCATTCATTAGGTTTAGTTATCCTCGTGATAACTTATAAACCCTATTCTCGGAGGCCAGCTGTAACACCCCCTAACCGAACTAGGAGTTGAACGGCCG
>OVAV01001970.1:0-11613 GCA_900406375.1 Iberis amara
GACAAAAATGAAATGAAATCTTTTGTGAATATAACAAAAATTTGTTAGATGGGTATGTGGCATCCAATAACAGAGTGGAGAAATCCATGGTTCAAAGCAACCTTAAGATTAGTTCAAATAACACTTTTTTATTACTATTAGAGCATGTTCATTAGAGAAACTCTTCATAGTTTCTTAAGTAATTATTTAATTGTTTTTTTAATATTTTTATACACTTAAGAAATTACAACAAATATATAATGTTTTTGCCTTCCGTTGGTGGTTCTTAAAAAAAAAATTGAAAACATAAAAAATTATTGATTGAAAAGTGATAAATACATAACATAAAAACATATTTTTTTGATGAAATGTTAAATTTATTAATCAGGAAGGTTCACTATACAAGCAAAAGAAGTTAAATAAAGAATAGAATAAAACAGAAAGAAGAAGCTTTTAGGTGTGAGATGTGCTTCGAGTTGCCTCGTTAAAACCCAATGCTAGAAAACCCGGTGGGACAAAACTACCATTGGGAAAAAGAGTACAACCCGAGAGGCACCACCTGAAAAGCCAAGATAAGAAGCTGATAGTGTTTGTGAACCAAAAATTAGATTGAAGCTGATGCCGAGACATGAATGACCCGAGAGTGAGGTGAGAGTAACTGTAGTGGCAGATCATGTGTTCGTGAAGTGTAGTGCATTCCATCGTTGAAGCAGTAGGTGTAGTGGTGATGATGCTGGGTACTTGAGGCTTATAAGCCGATCTCGGATTGTGGTGATTATGATTGTCCGCGTTTGCGCTTGGCTTTGTTGTCCATGTCCATGCCGTCGCCTATTTCGCTCGTGCCAGACGTAGTAGATCGTTGTTTGGAAGCACATTTTGAGTAGAACTCTGTCAAGTGATGATATTGAGCTATGCCGCAATGATCGAAGCGTGCGTGCCCAGTCCGGTGTTACCCAACGGTGAAGCATGGTTGTAGTGGTGTCGCACCAGATGGTAAAGGAATAGGGACATGCGAAGAAAAGGTGATCGCGCGTCTCGTCCGGTTCTCCACAAAGGCTACATGATTGAACTCCACCCCAAATGCGCATCCTTCTTCCTGTTTGTAACCTGTCAAGAGTTGCAAGCCAAGAGATGAAAGCAAATCTGGGAATTGATTGAGGAAACCAAATAGATGAGTGCCAAGAATTGACCGGGTGTTGGATTCTTAGCTGCGACCAAGTGGCAGCCGAGGAAAATAACGGCTTGTAAATATCAGATCCGTGACGCCAAAGAATCACGTCCGGATCTCCTCCTGGTTGTGGAATTGGTAAGGCCTGGATTTGTTGTTGTAGTTGCCGTAATTGTGAGTTACGCGAACGTCTTAGACGCCAAGTTGTTGATGCCGCTGCCGCTACTGAGGAATGCTTGGGTATTCCATATTCTCGTACGCCACGCTCACCTGCAAGAGTATACAAAGGACCCAACCGGGTCCAATCCTCAAACCAGAAAGAGGTGCGAAGTCCATTACTAATTTGAAATCGTAGAAACGGGATTGCTTGTGTGCGAGAGTCAAGTAATTTGCGCCATAGCCATGAGCCCGAGTTTCCCGAAGTTGTATCCCAGAAGGTTGATCCTCGAATCAGGTAATGTTGGATCCACATAGCCCATAATGATCGCGATTCCGTGACTAATCTCCAAATGATTGAGAGTGAGAAAACGCGTGAAGTATCTTCAAATGCGCGAATACCCAATCCTCTCGAGCTCTTTGGTTTGCATACATCCACCCATGCTATCTTCGCTGAATGATGATTAGAAGGTGAGCCTGTCCATAAGAAATTAGCGCACATACTATTTATTTCACGAAGGCATGCTTTAGGGAGCCTGAAAGCCGATTGCCAAAAGTTTACTGTGCTGATGATCACAGATTTGATTAGCTGCAAGCGACCTGCAAAAGATAATAATTTAGAAGCCTAGGTTGACATGCGAGTGCGCAGTCGGTCAAGCAACGGAGCGTAGTCTGTCCGCGTCAACTTTTTGGTGGTGAGAAGTAAGCCGAGGTATCGTATTGGTAATGTGTCACGGTTTAGACCTAAGTGAGTAACGAGCTGGGTGGTTTCATCAGGAGCTTGTGTATTTAGGAAAATCGATGATTTTTGCATGTTAATACGTAAACCTGATGCTTTCCCGAAGGTCTCCATGACATCTACTATACCAGTAAGTGAGTCAGCCATTCCATCATAGGAAATTAAGATGTCATCCGCGAAGCAAAGATGTGTGAGACCCAGAGCTCCACAACGAGGGTGATAACCATAATGACCACATGCTGCAGCTGCATTCAGAAACTTAGACAAAACATTAGTGACAATCACATAAAGATACGGAGAAAGTGCACAAACCTGTCGGAGTCCTCTTGTACTTGGGAAGTAGCCTGCTGGTTCCCCATTTACAGAGATCGAGAAGGTGGCTGTTGAGATACAGAGATGTATCCATCGTATAAATATTGGTGGCAGCTGCATAACCTGTAAAATAGAAACAATAAAATCCCAGTTAAATGTGTCAAAAGCTTTAGCTATGTCTAACTTTAAAGTAAATCGAGGGGATAGAGAAAGCTTATGATAGTCCTTGACAATCTCTGTAGCGAGCATGACGTTTTCTAGAAGTAACCGGCCCTTAACAAACGCATTCTGGTTTGGCTCTATTGCATCTGGAAGAATGGTTTTCAGGCGGTTTGCAAGGAGTTTGGAAATGATCTTGTAAATGGTGTTACAGCAGCAGATCGGTCGGTAATTAGTGATTCTTTCTGGGTTGTCCTTCTTCGGAATAAGAGAAACCAGCGTCGCGTTGATGCCTCGGGGCAAAAAACCGTATGCGAAGAAAGACTGAATTGCCGCCGTGAGATCATCTCCAACAATAGGCCAAGCCGCTTTGAAAAATTCCGCATTATATCCATCAGGACCAGGCGCCTTGTTCGTTGGCATTGAGAAAAGGATGTCTTTAATCTCATTGCGTTGGACCGGATTACTTAGAGTTGTTGCTGCATCAGGAGTACAGCGATATGAAACCAGCGACGTTAATAGAGGTAGAGGCAGTGGCGTGATATCCGGCTGAAGCTAAAGGAAAGTCTTGAAATGGGCTGCTGCCGCTTGCTTGATGGAAGGGATGTCCGTTACATATTCTCCGGAGGTTAGCCTTAGTCTCTTGATTGTGTTCTTAGACGACCGCACACTTGCCGTGCGATAGAAGAATCCTGTATTTTGGTCACCTTCACGAAGCCATGTGATACGCGATCGTTGCTTGAAGAAAGACTCCTCGGCTTGAGCCAGGTTGTGCCATGTCTTTGAGGCTTCGGCTGCGGCAAGTAAAGACGCATGAGTAGGTGCGTTAAGGGCCTGTTCTTGCTTTCGACATAGAGCTTGATAAGCCTCCTTGGTACGCATGGGAAGATCCCCATACATTGTGCGATTTAGGAGACGAAGATCGACCTTTAAGTACTTGAGCTTAGCATATAAACGACGGAGAGCCATGCGAGAAGGGTAAATGGCTGGTGAAGCTATCCATTGAGACTCAACAACCTGTAAGAAAGATGGGTGGGAGATTAGAAACGTATTGAACTTAAAAGGCTTTCTAATAGGAGAAGATGGGATAGAGAGATGGATGATGCTTCTAGCATGATCAGAAACTCCGTTGGCTTCAAAATCAGTATAGGACTGAGGGAAGATGTGTTTCCATGCATCATTGACCAGTGTACGATCCAATTTATTTCCTATAGGATCCTGCTCACGGTTATTTGACCAAGTGAAACGAGGGCCCGTGCAAGCTAAATCCGCTAAGTTACAATAGGTTACGAGCTCCTGGAATTGTAACATGCCCAACTGCCTAGATAACCGCGGTGTGTTTGATTGTTCTGAGAGAGCCAAAATCTCATTAAAGTCCCCAAGGACCAGCCACGGGTATGATAGTGTGCCACAGAGACGTTTACTCTCTCGAATGTCTCTCCACAATTGTTGTCGTTCGACCTGAAAGTTTGAGGCATAAACACAAGAAATAAGAGTAGTGATACCAGATTCTAAAGTAACGATAACTGTAATAAGTTGGGAGGAAATTAGAATTGGTGTAACTTCAACACTAGTGTTCCAGCACACCCAGATCCTGCCTAGACGATGAGCCTGGTAGTTGGTAATCGCATTCCACCCTGGTAGAGCGGCCTGCAAAACATGAGGGTAGTTGTCAGCATGAACACGGGTTTCAAGAAGACAACCGAATTGAGGTTTTGCTGATAAAACCCATTGCCGAACAATATTGTGTTTTCGGGATTGGTTAAAACCCCGAGTATTCCAAGCGAATAACGACATATCATTAATGCCTCCTAGAGGAGGCTAATGTTTTTTGCTTCAGACCAACGGGCTTGAGACGCTTCCGTGAGTTTGGTACAACAGGCTGATCGGATTTATTTTTGTTTCGTGTGCTATAGCGTGAGGTATTAGCGTCATCAAGTGACAACATTGTATCACTGTTAGCTTCATTTTCAGATATTTGTCCCTCCTCCTTCTCCTCAGTATCATCTTTGGCGAGAACAGAGAATCTAGATGGGGAATAGGTAGCAGTTGTTCCCTGTTATGAGGTTGCTTTGTTAGGCGAGATAGATTTGCGGTTTGCACGGGTGACTTTAGACCATTCGACTATGGTTTCAACTTGCATATCAGCTGTAGCGTCTGAGTTTGTGTTACTGGCAATGCGTTCTATAGCTGGATCATTCAATGGAACAGTGTTATCATTAGCCGTAGCTGCACGATTATCAAGCTGTGAATCACCTGCATCAACATCATGTGGCACTTTGTTGGTTAAATTATTATTAAAAACCTGATGTATAACAGGCGAAATAATAGTAGAATTTGGAATGAGTGAAGAAGCTTGTTTAGCAAGTTCTGATGGTGTTGCAATGGTGATCTTTGGGTCTGATTCAACATTCACTTGGATAGATGATTCAGCGTTCACTTGGACAGTGTGGTGGGCCACTGTGTTTGCTGGTATGGTCGCCTGCAATGTAGTATCAGTAGACGGAATTGTCTTCTTTTTACAGTTGCCTGTCTTGTGTCCCCATGTTGAGCATTTAGTACACCTCGGAGGCAACCATGGATAAGAAACTTTGATCGGTTTCATTTCACTGTCTAGTTGAATGGTATCAATCAGTGGGTTGTCCAGGTTCAGGACGATGAGGACACGAGCAATGTCAAGCCGTAGACATTTCTCAGTTTTTGGATGTAGTTGTTTTGTGTCTCCGATGATGTCGCCAAGAAACTTTAAACTTGCACGGGATAAAAGGGAGTCAGGGACATCGACCCAGATAGGTAGTGAAGAGAGAGTAGGTTTAGAAATTGATTGTGACGGAGTCCACTCTTGTACGACAAGAAGTATGTCAGCGATATGCCAGTATTTGCGACGACAGATTCGAGATCGTAGCTCCGAAGAGGTCACCCGAAATAGAACCATATCGTCCGATAAGAATTGGACATCAATTCGACTAGCTTGCCCTTCTTTTTTCCAGATTCGGTTCACTGTTGCGTGCACCTTCCCTATGTGAGGGGCGTCACCAATAAAATAACCGACAAGGTACTCGGTCCATAGAGGCTGGTCTGCTAGAAGCGTTGGGGGAATTGAAGTGGTGGTTGTTCCACCAGTTATCGTAATCGAAGGCTTATCCAGGAGTTGTTTGTCGGCGGTGTGTTTGAGAGCGGCCCAAACCGATGAAGAAGGTGGTGTTTGTATTGAGCCAGTAGGAGAGATCTTATCAGAGTCTGTAGCAGAGGATGCTGAAGTCGGTGTTTTCCCCGATGGTGAGTTCAACGGAGGTGTGTCTGCACGAGGAGGAACAGTACGATCCCCATCATGAGGCCCAGCCGACTCGCCGGTCATCTCCACCGTCGGTGGCAGCGTGCCTTGAGCCAGAAGCTATTAAAGAAAATTGCAGAACCCTAAGATCGCCGTCCAAGACATAAAAACATATTACAAAAGGAAAATGTAAATTTGTAGTAAATTCATAGAAAGTTTATCATTTTAATCAAATCCGAATTTAAAAACAAAAAATTTAAAAGACAACAACAATGATCAACAACATACCAATCTTTTATTAACCAACCTTAAAAAATAACCAAGCAAAAGGTTATATAATGTATATGTGATACAAATAGAAAATGACAAACTAGATTTTACCAAATGACTCTATCCCTATATACAATCAATGAATTGTACAATTAATCGGTGAACAAAAGAAAAAAAAAAAGAATATCCGATTTCAATCCAAAAACCCAAAACCGAATTAAAAATCCGAAAACCCGATCCCGAATCCGAATAGAACCGAATCCGAGGATAATCAAACCGAATCCGATCTGAAGTCCTAAAATATCCGAATGGATCCTATAGTCAAAAATCCGAAAATCCGAACCCAATCGGGTTCGGATATCCGAATGCCCAGCCCTAAACATTCAATCCAATTTGTTTTCACTAGCTACATTTTAGTTATTTACATTATTGCCCAATATTTTTGTGATATCGTATCTTAAACCCAAAATTAATCAAAAATACATGGTGTACCAGATAAACTGATATCCTTTGGATATGGCAATGACTCTGAGATTAAATAATCCTTTAGCGTTTTCCAGTCATCTTTTCACATCTGCTGTACGGTTCCGAGGAAGCAAACCGGTCGTCACCGATAAAGCATCCGCCAGGACGGTGAAAATGGCGGCTATTGTTGAGTCTGACCAAGAAACGACGTCGTCTTTCTTCAGAGTTATCGATTCTCATCTCCACATCTGGGCTTCTCCTCAAGAGGTCGTGCTTTTTCACTTTGTTAATTCGAATCCATTTAATGTTCTTGCTAGTATTGTGTTCACTAAGATAAGCAATTAAACATATGCCATATGGAATTCGTTATTCGTTGAAGATACTCTTTCGGAACTATAACTGATTCTACTAAAATTGATTTTTGAATGATCTGTTGAGTAATTGATCTGATGAAGACCTAATGTCTGTTTCCAGGCTGCGACTTATCCTTACTTTCCAGGCCAAGAACCTACTTTGACTGGTGATGTAGATTTCTTGCTCAAGGTTTAAGCTGAGCTATCTCACTAACTCAAACCATCATCGGCTTTGAGAAAATTTGAAAACAAATTCTTCTTTGATGCTTGTTGTTTCATTCTTTTGACTGTGTCTTAACTTAGAACATGGAAGACGCAAGAGTAGATGGAGCTCTCATTGTGCAACCTATCAATCACAAGTTTGATCATTCTTTAGTAACAAGGTCTCATCCTTTTCGTATTCATCAACCTGCATATTCCTTAAACAGATGCTTATTGTGTGTCTTGGATGAAGATATTGTACTTCTCTTAAACTTAAGAATTACAAGTTGGCTCTGTTTAAGCATGGGTTGGACTCAAGAGTACACGCTTTAGTTTCAAACAATATGCTTCTCTCATTTCGTTTTAGTTGAGTTATGGTATCTGTCTCGTTGCCTTTTTCTGAGTAGATGACTGTGGGATGCATTATTGAGGCCTTGGTCTTAGTTCTGTAAGCTTTTGATTGCATGTGATATCAGCGATTTAATTCAAGCTTTTTTTCAAGAGTTTCGTATTGACAGTGTTCTGAAGAAATACCCATCGAAATTTGTGGGCTGCTGCCTTGCAAATCCTGCAGAAGATGGCAGTGGAATCAATCAGCTTGAGAATCTCGTTCTAGAGGTTTTTTCTTTATCTGTTTTTCAGAGTAACTACATATATTATGTATGCATTCTCAGAGTTTTAGTCTGTTATTGTAGAATAATTACCGTGCTGTTCGGTTTAATCCCTATTTGTGGCCAACGGGTGAGAAGGTACCAATCTATGATTCCAATGACCTTGGATCAAGTTTCTAATGTACTCTAATGATATGTCAATAATTTTCACAAGATAGATGACAAATGCTGTTGGCAAAGCCATGTTCTCTAAAGCAGGGGAGCTTGGTGTGCCTGTTGGCTTCATGTGCATGAAGGTCTAGTAGTCATTTGACCTTTGTATGCTCCCAATCTATGTGGTTTTCGCAAAGCTCTTTCTTTAACTAAACTTTTTTACTGTATTCAGGGTCTCCATCTGCACATTGCAGAAATTGAGGAACTTTGCATGGAATTTCCAAAGACAGTTGTATTACTAGATCATGCTGGATTCTGCAAAGCACCAGAGTAAGCTGTTCTTTGCTATTCTGAGAAATAACCCAGTCCCTGCCATTCCCACAAGAACATATTACTATGATTCATCATTTCTTTAACCTGCAGAGATGGTGAGGCAAAATTTGCTTATACTCAACTCATGAAGCTCTCTAGATTCCCACAGGTGAAAAAAGAAAAACCATTACCTTTTGAATCTGAATTCTTACTAGCTCACATATCGTACAGGACTGACTGGAGATATTGAAACACATAGGTATATGTGAAATTCAGTGCTTTATTCAGGCTATCAAGAACAGGTTACCCGTATCAGGACCTAACGTCTCTCCTATCTCAAGTTGTGTCCAATTTCGGGGCAAATCGTGTTATGTGGGGCAGGTAGACTTGATTATTTTATCTCACTTCAGTATGAACTAGAATTACATGATCCTAAATGGATTGGCTGGTTCTGTTTCTGCTGCAGTGACTTCCCATTCGTGGTTCTTGAATGTGGATACAAAGAAGCCAAAGAAGCTGTGACCCTTATTGCAAAACAAGCATCCTTGTCAAGTTCTGAGATAGACTGGATACTTGGAAAGACTATGATGCACCTCTTTCCTGGACAATGGGTTCTTCCTTGAGAGGCTTGTTAAAAGTAGTAGGTTGCATGAGTATTAGATAATCTAGTTGATCACTAAAGACACATGACTCTTGCCTTTTTACAAGTGTATATCAATTTAGTAAACTGAAAACCTGAAACATGCTGGTTGATATTTCAAATTTGGTATAAAGATCTCTAGTCTGATTCTCATGCTCTCAACTAATAACAAATAAGAGTCTATTCCGCGGGTTTTTCTTCTGAAGTGTTGTCGTCTTCTACTGTTACTGTGTCGCCTCCATCTTCAGATTCACCAGGGCTTCTCAAGCTAAACTTTAGACTGATAGGTCTGCCCATAAGCTCCTATAGAATAACCAAGATGTCTTACATAAAGAAGCAAACTTTCTAATTGTTGGTAATGAAAAGCAATAGCTTTTTACCTTCCCATTGAGTTTGGAGATTGCAGCCTCAGCTTCTTCTCTTGTAGCAAACGAGACAAAGCCATAGCCGGAAGCTCTTCCTTCAGGGTCTGCGAAAACAACCCGAGCTGAAACCACGTTGAATTCAGCTTCAGTGAATAACTCACGGAGATGGGTTGATCTTGCTTTCCAAGCGAGATTAGATACATAGAGTTTGTGACGAGTTTCTCCAGGTGAAGCAGAAGGAAGAGCATTAGGAGGTTTAGGAGTAGGCTTCTTGAATCTTTTTGCAAAATTTACCCTAATGATCCTCCCTGAGACTTGCTGAAAAAGAAACCAAAAAACTTAGGAACTTGTTTACACATATCATAGCTTCTGATTAACCAAACAACACACAGAGAAAATCAATGAAATTACTTCAATTGATAAAGCAATACCAAAAGAAGTGAAAGAGTTTGAGGAGCTTACGAAAGAATCGAACTTATCAACTGCAGCTTGAGCTTCTTCTCCAGAAGCCATTGTTACAAAAGCAAATCCTCGGTTTTTCCCATCTTTTTGCCTAATGATCTGATGAAATTTTCGAAATTTCAGGTTACCCAATTCGAAATAATCGATGAATTTGAGAAAGAAGTAAAGACCTCGACATTAGATACAGTCCCGCATTGTTTGAAGAGCTCAGAGATGTCATTTACGCTCATAGACCAAGGAAGATTGAATACAAACAGTTTCCTTTTAAGATTTGACTTGTGGGTTTCTTCAGTTTTAACCTCTGGCGACGCTTCTTCCTCCGCGACGGAACAGAGTACGGAGACGAGCCGTCGCGAGCTATCGCCGCCGGAGCTAATAGAGAAGGCTGAAGAGACATTAGTGGGAATTCGAAGACTCAAGGATGTAGGTTTAGACCTATTAGAAAAGAGATAAGGTTTTGAGGAAGAAGAGAAAGAGAGGATGGTGAGAGCAGCGTCGAGAACCGCCATTGTTAGCTAGTTTTTACAGAAGAGAAATGGATTAGACTGAAACAAAAAGGATAATCGTTTTGTAGTCCGGTTTGGTTTTGTGAAAAATCAATTATTAACCGGAGACCTACCACTTTTGGTTTTGAAAAGTTTAAAAGTTAGTGGTTGCGTTTTTATTTTGTTTTAAAACATTTTCATATTCATTAAAATATAAAATAGATTTTTAACGAATAATGTTAAGTTTTAATTAGTGTTTATTATTCATTATTATATCATATAATTTGATAAGAATTTAAAACTTATTATATTTTTACCATTTAACAGATTTTATTTGACAATAAAATTAGTAATAATTTTCAAATCATTAATTCAATAACACTTCATTATTTTAAAAAAGTTATGTTTAAATAACACTTACAATCCCAAATTCTATATTTAATATACTCACAAATGTAATAAAAGTGCATTTTGCATAAATTCTTAAATCTATTAAAATCATAAAATCAATAATATGGTTAATGTTATGTATGTCAACCAGGGCCAGCCCTGATGGGAAGCGGGAGAAGCAAGGACTTCAGACGCATAATTTTTATAAATTTTAGGGGCATCAAAAATCAGTTATCATATGTAGCACAATTGATTAAACGTGCCTCTATAAGGATTATTTGGAACGGGTTCGATCCCCAATTACTAAATGTATATGGTTTTTTTTTCACGAATGTATATGGTTAAAAGACGTCATTTTTGTCCTCAGCTTTAAACATCAAATATCTTAGAACCGGCATTGATGTCATCAACTTAGTGTTTATTGTATTCAAAAGGATACATTTATTTCTTGATTAGAGATCTAGAAAATTGATTCTCGAATTAACAAAATTAATTTGAGGTAATTCATTATAAAAATCATTTTAACTGATAATATGAAAAGTTATTGGTCCAAGATTTTTAATAAATTTATTTTAAAAAATTAGAAATTTAAAATCATTAGGATCTTAAACAACACTGTTTATCTATAGAATTAATTGTTTGTATTTTTAATTTTTAAAATATTCTAAAATATAAGAAATATTTTGAAATTTAATCTATACTATTAATGGAGAAGTACATGATTTGAAAGAGGTCAAAATAATGAGGGTATTTACAAACAATGCCATTAGAGTATAAATTCAACAAGAATAAAAAAAAACGGGAAGGTTAAAAGGGGCAATTTTTTATGATTTTGCTCCGATGTCTTGAGTTCAATTCCTGAAAATCACAAAATTTAAACGAAATTGTTCAGATTCGGTTGATAAACACGCGGACCTAATGAGAATTTGGGTTAGACCCGTTTTTTTAATTCTTAATTTCTTGTCGTGTGTTCGATTCCCTATTATAACAATTAGTGTTTAGTTAATTTTCGACCACTTTTTTAGATATTTTCCTTAACATTCGTTAGATTTTGGAAGATATTATTGTTACCTTTTTACAAATTATTGTTTAATGCTTTAATTTGCAAAAGGAATATTT
>OVAV01001971.1:0-12026 GCA_900406375.1 Iberis amara
GATCAATGGGTAAACCACATTAAAAAAACCACTGGTAATTTTCCTATTCTGTTTTTTTCTTCTGAATCTTCTGTTATATTATATGTGTAGAAATTACTCTTTGATATTAATAGAATTAAGTCATCTCTAAATTACTGATTTTGATGGGACGAGGAGGCCTCTTACGCAAAGTACAGAACAAAGGAAACAACTTGATACATAACAGAAACACAACGCTCCAGGACTTCAACATGATGTGAGCTTGGAAAAAAACTCTTGTTCCTTTTTTATATTATTGAAACATAAAAATGACAGTTTTTATCAATTAGTTAATATTCAGTAACACGGCTCAAAAGTGTGTAGTTATGATAGAGAAATTGAATTTTCCTTTCACCAATAAAAATGGACGATACCTGGTCTGCCTAATGTTGAAGAACTACTTTCTCCTACTTCCACATGCTTGCCAAACTGAACCTGTTACTGCATTCTCCTGTCCTCTTTTCTCTGAGCAAACGCCACATATAGTGGTTTTCCATGAAACATTTGCCCTACGAAGCATCAAATTATCATAAGATAAGATGAGCTGAAGTGATTGTGCCATATTGACTACATTTGTATCTCAGCTCCTCCTCAGTAACACCAACATCAATGTTTTTCACATATACGTTGGTCACCTGCAAATTTAGTGAAAAACAAAATCCTATCACAATATGTCATACCAAACCAACAAAGGCGTTAATCTATATCTAATACCTTAGCTTTTAAATTTTGATCTTTGGATTGTTGCTTTATCAGTTTCTCCCATTATGTCTTCTTATGTGTCCTTCCGACATACAGTCCTTGAACTTATCTAGAGAAGAAAAAAAATTAAATAAATTGGCAAGTCTTAAGAATTTATTGTCTCATACCAAGAGTGGTGCCTGTTAGCATCCCCTGGGTTTTCGAAGTTGACAAAGGCTTTACATGATCCATTTTCATCCTTTGCAATTGCTAGACTAACAATTTTCCCAAACTCTGAAATCTTCTCCATTGATCATCAAAGCATTATAAGTGAATCAATTGAATTAAGAAAATAAAACATAGGATCTAAATTAAGTACTAACATAAGAGTAAGTGAACACTTACATAGATCCCATAGGATAATGTTCTCAAAGATCTACTTGAAGCTAAAACTTATTGTTCCTGTATAGAGTTTTCGAAGTTTAGATTATTTCAATTATCCATATGTAACACATGAACTTCACATCACAAAAGAATCAATCAACAAAAGAAGAAGTGACCTTATGTTTAAACCATAACATTGGTGAAAGCCTAAGGAGAGCATACTCCAATCTTTGTAGCTTTCAAAGAGCTGAACGTACATCTTAAAGTTAGCTAAAGAGTGATGTGCAGGCAATAATGTGAAGAATGGTTTCTTGAAGAGACATTATATGAAGCTATATGTCAAGGATTCAGAAAGAAAAACTCACATTGCCCTTGTCGAAATCTCCTCCCTAAATCCTGAATCCTCTCGTAACACAATGAAATTCCTTTTCACCGGAGCAAAATCAATCACAAAACATATGATATAAATCACAAATTGTGAAAAAGAACACCACAAATGATTTGATTTTGAGCTTGACTGTGCATAGAGCACGGAAGTACTCTACAGTTAGGGGATCATCATCAGCATACAATCACCTAACAATCCTCCCACCTAACTTTGCCACTGGATTTCCAACGGTTATATCCGAATACGCGAGTGGATTTTCAAGTTAATTTACCACATATGCTAGTGAAGTAAACGAAGATGATAATCAAATACATACCATCATCATCATAATCATCGAGAAGCTCCATTGATGTAGAAATCAACATCTCTCGCAATCCTACTCCTTGCTTTGTCTTACTCTCTCTTCTTCCTCTTCACTTCTCCACCAAAACCTCACTACCACTCACTCTTCCTCTCCTCTTCTTTCTCAAACAACGCTTCCGTCGCTCTACACGTACACATCGTCATGCGCCGCCCTTACATGGCAGGTTCAGTAGCTAACGCCGAGACCGCCGATTACGTTCGCGCTACCTTCATCTCCTCCTCCTTCAAATCACACGCCGTCGTTTACAACATTTCTCTAATTTACCCATTTCACCGCTCTTTGATCTAATTTGGGTATAAAAATTTGCGGGATTACTGGGTATATAAATCGTGGGATTAAAGATGTTGGTTCTGGTGAAATTAGGATTGAGAGAGTGAAGATGAAGGGTTGACATGAGTTTGGACTTTGAGTTAAGACGTTTGAGAAGTTCGAAAGGCGAGAAGGACGAGATCTAGGCGTCGTTTACGCTTCTTTCTTCTTTTTATTGTTGAGCTAATAGATTAATATGTGCCACGTGTTCTTTTTCTAAGAGATTTTAAAAATCTGACGTGTACATCTTTTAGAGCACTCCTGGAAATAAGACGTGGATAGCTTCATATGCCTTTCTCTGTTACTTTTATATAATAGAATGGGCGAAAATTAGATGGAGTTCGATAACCCTATACTTTTTCTACCATTCCCGATATAGCCAAAACTAGTTCACCATATCTTGATATAGATTCACTCGATATTATATACACATATCTATAATCCAAATACAAGTGACTATTCTATACACATAATACCATTACCTTCTTTTTTTTTGACTACTACTATAACCTTATTCGATTGAAAAAGTAAAGAAAATGCAAAACCAACTTTCTCGACTCATACATTTTGTGAAAATTGGTTCAAAAGGTCATTTTAAGGTCTTTATTTTTTGAAAAAGTATTTTATATGTTTCAATAAAATATTCTTTAACAACAAAGTATATTGTTTTTCTTTACACTATTTACATGTTATTACGAAAATGTGAATAGTAACTGATGAAAACTAAATATGAACGATGAATACTAAAATGTGAATGATGAATATAGATACGTGAATGACAAATGTTATAATTTTTTTTATGTACTCATCAAAAACTACATCTTTTAAATAATAAACTTAAAAAACTCTATTTCTAATACAAAAGTATTCAATTCACAAAAAAAAAATTGGAATAAAATTCACTCTAATTTCTTACATTTTTGGATAAGAATTCTAGTATTCCATACTTTCAACATTTTTTCCCACAAAAACTTGTCCTTTTTTTTATCTACAACAACCCACAAGGGGTACACAAGAATCTCATCATGGAGAAATTACAGATCCATTAGAGGGTAGACTGACCTCACTATAGAGGCGAGAGAAAACTCCTTTACGGAGTATAACAAATTCCAAATTGGGAGTACAACATCGGCCAAATTTATACCATTGGACCGAAAAAGAGCCCCTTACTACATTTTAAAAATAATAAACTTAAACAACTCTATTTCTAATTACAGAATATCCAATTCACGAAAAAATTGGAATAAAATTCACTAGAATTTCTTACATTTTTGGATAAGAATTCTTGTATTTCATACTTTGAACATTTTTTCCCCCATAAAAGCTTGTCCTTTTTTTTTATCACAACAACCCACAAAGGATACACAAGAATCTCACCAGGGAAAATTACAGATCCATTAGAAGGTAGACTGACCTCACTATAGAGGTGAAATAAAACTCCTTTACGGAGTATAACAAATCCAAAACTAGAAGTACAACATCAGCCAAATTTACACCATTGGACCGAGAAATAGCCCTTTACTTTCGATGGCATCAGTAAAAAATTGAACCAGAAGTTTACTAGCGGACGTGTACCCCAATGAGATTGTTCACTGAAACCCAATACATAACAATTGACGACATACCGAACAAAATACAAGTAGTGAATAAATAAAGACCAAAAACCATAATTTCCACAACAAAATAAATTATTAAAATCTTGTGGATGTAGCCCCTGCCACGTAGCAATATCAGATCCACTGGAACCTTCTCCCCATCTGCATCGCGGTCTGACAACGATCTCCTCTGTCCACTTTCCCGCCGTGAATAGTCAATATAGCAGATCCACATGACCCATACCCATACCCATACCCATAGATCCACTTTCTCGATGGAATCACCATATGAGGGACAACACCGGAAATCCACCGCGAGAGCCCAACCACACTGAACCAGCTACACAGAATACCATCATTCACATGGTGTTTCGTCCAAAAAATTGATTGAATTATCAAAAGAGAAGCATAAACTTCAAAATTTACCCTAAATAGCTCTAACCCTTCCCGATAAGACCACCAGACTATAAATATCACCCCTGCCTCCCTAGAGCCGCCAGAGAGCCACTATCGCCCTACTCCATCACCCCGACCCAGCCATATGAAACCTCTAACAATAGAGAAGCATTGTGAAAAGATCTTGCAAGTGATAAAAATTGAAATCGAAACATCAGGATCAGATCTCGGCTTAGGTGTAGGAACGATGATGGCGGAGCATGCATGGTGAAAGCGCGGAGGATTCATATCAAATTCAAAAGAGATGACGAATTGGGAAAGTAAAATGAGTTGACAAGAGATCTGAAAAGAAAATAAAAACTAAGAATATTTACAATCGTCTGGTGCTGTCACGAAGCCTATTTCCCGCAATGGGATGAACCATAGAAAACGATGAAGAAGCACTAGAGATGCGAGAGAAAAATTTCCCACAAAAGCTTGTCCAGATATAATATTTACGCTTTCAACTCTTTCCAACATGGTTTGATTCCAATGCAACTAAGGTATGTAAAATTGATATTAAGCAACAATTATAGTGAAGAAAAGTATAAATAAATTATGCTGCTTAAACTATGAAAATGAGAAAGCAAAACAGGAGGGGGAAATGGTAAGGAATTAAAAGAATAGAAAAATTTGAATTTATAAATAGATTGAGTAGTATTTACTCTCTTTTTCGTAAAAATAGTATTCATTCACTCTTAACTTTTCCAGCATCTTCAACCTATCTATATTATAGAGTAAAACTCTATTTTTCACTTTAAAATACAATTTTTATTTTTCACTCCATAAAGTATAAATGGAGTAAGCCTAATCTCTCCTTTATTTTAGAGTATAACTATTTTATTTACAAAGTGGTTATTTAATTGTTATATCTTTTGATATTTTTACTAATCAATTTAATATTTTCATTTTTAATTAATAAAATAAAATAACAATCAATAATTTAATGGATATAATAAATAAAATAACTTAAACTTAAAATTAAACAACAACATAAAATATCACTTCAAAAGGCATTAATTGCTCATTTGTGAGACAAATTTACTAATGATAATAACTGAATCAAAAAATTATGTTATGTTTTATTATTTTAAGATGTAATATAAATGTTTTTTAAATAATAAGGGTTGACTTCACTAAACCCCCTCAACTATATACAATTAAATTATTTTCCCCCATACTTTGTACCTCTTTAGAAAATCCCCTGAACATGTATATCTCATTACTCAACCACCCAAACTTTTCGATCTCATCACTAAACCACCCCTGCAATTATTAAAGCTAATTTGCGTTCTAAATTAATAAAACGCGATCTAAAATCACGATTTAGGTAATCTAAACCAAATCGGTTATCTATCTAAACCCAAACTCGATTTTAATTTTAACCTTACCTTAACCCGATGCAAAAAAATCCCTTGATTAGCTTCTTGATCTTCCAAATTCTGATTAAGTTTCTTGACGTTTGCAGGACTTGAAATCAAACCTGGAAACCAGAGTTTTATCATCCCAAAAATGAAGAAGGGAAGCTTCACGTAACCCAGGTAAAATTCTTGTTTTTCCACCATGAAAGATTGTATCTTTGTGTATAAATCGTTGACATTATTTTCACCATTCAGGAGACTCTGGGCGCTGGCTCGGACAAAGAGAAAAGTGTGATTCAATGTTCGATAGGAGAGAAGACGCCCGCTTACAAAATCGAATGATGCCCTTTGAAACTTGAGATTGATGATGATGACAAGATAGTTATTTTCTCAGTGACGAGTGACAGAAGCATCCATCTTTATGGATACTTAATACTTGGAGTCTTATGAGGAAGAATATGAGCAGGACGAAGATGATTCGTATCCTTCCACTTTTATTAGCAAATGATTACTTTCCGCTCAAAGTTCTTTATCAGTTTCATCATTAAAGGGATTAATCCGTATTCGATTATGCTCTTCGAGTGCTCTGCGCAGAGGAAATTATCAGGACAAGAACATGAGAATTTTTGCAGTGATATTACAGCTGTTATCGCCACATAATCAAGGGACTTACGGTTAAAATTAAAATCAGTTTGCATTTAGATAGATAACCAATTTGGTTTAGATTAAGCGATCCAAATCGCGATTTTACATCGCATTTATTAATTTGAAATCGCAAATTAAGCTTAATAATCGTAGGGGTGGTTTAGTGATGAGATCGAAAAGTTTGGGTGGTTTGGTATTGAGATGTACATGTTCAGGTGGTTTTCTAAAGAGGTATAAAGTTTGGGGGGAAATAATTTGAGTGTATATAGTTGAGGGGGTTTAGTAAAGTCAACCCAAATAATAATATGAAGTCTTATTAATTTTGTAACAAAAAAAAATTAAAATAGTTGGGATCATTTTGCAAAATTTACAAATATAAGATCTAATTGACAATTAATTTTAAAGTGAGAATAGAATCTATTTTTGGAATATTCTTTTATAGAGTAAAAATAGAGTTATGAGTTGGAAAAAAGTTTTATTATTATAAAATAAATCAGAAAATTTTACTGGAAAGGAAAGCCGACAGACAAGCAAACTTTATTAAGTCAAAATTTTAAAATTAAAAACTAACACAAGAGATCTTGAAACACAAATACATTAGACGGAGATAGCTAAAAACACCAAAAGACGAGATCACGCTCTAGAAACACATAACTAACCAAGAGAACGTAGATAACATAACGATAAAACCATACTTTTATGTAGTTCGTCCTATCACGAATAAGATTTCTCGATAATTAGTCTTTATATTAATGGGCAAAATGATATTATACGAAAAAACAATGAAATAGTTAACTGGGGTCAATAAATATAATAACTTGTCTAAAATATCCCAAAATATAACTTTCCTTTTACAAAAGATACACATAATTCATCCAAAACTAATTAAGGAGGTGTTATTGATTTTATGATTTTGATTGATTTGTAAGGATTTTAAAATTCAAGGACTTCAAAATTTGACAAATTGAATTTAAAGTATTATAAGTGGATTTTAATCTCAAACAAATGGATTGTGAAATGAAAGAACTGGATTTCAAAATCAAATAAATAAATTACATAAAACAATCAAATGACTGTATTATAAACTGCTATGGCTATGAATTTTGTATACACGCTTTTTTTTTGTCAAACAAATACTTCATTACTAAAAGAGTTTACACTCCATTAAAGGAGTAAAGAAATACAAACAACAACATAAACATAGTTAAAACCTCCACTGATTGAAAGGTAAAAACGAAAACATAAACAAGAAAGATATAGCCAAAAGACAAGCAAAACATCTTGGAAGAACATTCGAAGCTCGTTGGGATGACATCCCAAGTCAATGGAGAAGGAGACTATAGTGTAAGGAGATACACTTGTGTCTAAAGGAATGTCCTCTACTACCGAGAGGAGACAAGAGACCAAGTTAATAGCCTTATAAACAAGCACCAAACGCACCAACTGTTTGGAGGTTAATCGACGAAAATAGTGAATGCTTTCAACAAACCACAGTAGCATAACTTTCCACAAATCTTAATAAGTCCATTGAACCTTAGGAGATGAAGACGCTAAAACGAAATTCAGCTTAGCATTCCGCACTGCATCGACATCAAAATGGAAACCAAAACCAACATATGAGACTAAGCCCTTATCGTTAGAAAGAACTAGACCAAAACTAGTATAAACCTCAATACAAGGTAAATTCGGGATACCAAACAAGAGACCTGATAAGAATGCCATCACCACCAAATAAGAGCCCAAACAAATACAGAACTTAGAAAATGCATCATTAAGCATCTCACTCATAAAAGGAGAACAATGAGCAATAGACAAAGTTAGATATGACAGACAATTTGAATGGCTCAAAGGCTTAATCCATCGATTAATCCTAGTCTGTCTCCTTAACTTAATAAGCCTTATGAGTTCCATATTACATGGTGCGAAGAGGCTGCTTCGATATATGTGCATGGGAGAGAATCGACTGCGGCTAGGTTTTTTGTATACCCACTTTATTTCAGTTTAAAACCATCTGCACCAAGAAGTAAGTTGGTAAGATACACACCTTGTTTCGGTCAAATCACATCTTAATTTACCTGGTAACAATGACATCAAGTCAGTGAAGAGGTGGATAATCTCCATAGCGTGCTTGACGTTCACTACCATCAATTTTTTACCCTTATTCCTATAGTTTGTAAGCCTCTCAACAATTGGATATTGAGCATTCTTGAATCTTTTTACATAGTTTCTTTTAGTATGAGGAAAAATAGTTGAATGTTTTGCCGCTTGAACACCAATGTAGTGTTCAAGCGGAATAATTTACAACATTCGAGACTAGGACATTGATGCAAATTAAGATATCAAAAGCAAGTGTTATTATTAATAATCAAAACAAAAGCATCAAGATCCAACATGTACCTACCTTTTGAAAAATAATCACAATGACATCAAAATAACAGTTTTTTGAAGAGGAAACAAGAAGGGAATAGTGAAAACAATGAGATATGATCAATTAGTAAGAGTTTTTATGACATTTATAAAACAAAGTAATACAATTTGATCTAATTCAAACAATGAAGCCATAGTAATTCTCCATGATTAATAATGTCCATGTCCATTTTAATGATTACACTTGGTATCAAGAACGTGTCACAACAAAATACCACTGACTAATGATCAACTACACTTGGAAATTGAGAGGCAAGATAGATCAAAATGACATGACTATCAGAAGAATGAACGATTACATAAAATAAGAAGCAAGAATCTTGGTAACAACAAAATAGAAGAAGCAAGAATCCAAAAGAGAAAGAGAGAGATCCACATACATAGATGTTAGAAGCTTAGGAATCCAAATATGTTTTGCAATATAATGAAGAATTGATGATGATTGAGGAACATACGTGATTCGAGTATTTGTGTAATATACCAGATGAGATAACGAAAGCCCTAAGATCAAGTGCTGAAAATGATAATTGAGTTGAGTACTTTTTAAAATATTTTGAAATATCACGATCGAGTCTAGTATTTGAGATTTTAAAATTTTATCTTCAAAATACCTCTAAATCTACTAAAATCTTATTTGAAATCAAATCTATATATAAATTTCAGTTATTAAATAACACGTGATTCTAATGTGGATTTTAAAATCATAAAACAATAACACATGATTATAAAATAAATTCTAAAATCATTAATTAAATAACACTAAATTTAATTTGGATTTCCAAATCCATTAAAATCATAAAACCAATAACATCCCTAATTAATACATCAAGATATACCAATGGCGTTTAATTTGGTCAACGTGTTTTGGTAGTCAATGTGGGTAAACTGAAAAAGAAAGATATCAAATGACAGATAGATATGGCTTAAAGCTTCTTTTTATTTTATAATTTTGAATACGATCGAAAAAATTTAAAATTTAAAATTGCCCCTATTGATTTGATTAAACTAGCTGTATTCCAAATTTCCACGACTCTTAGGAGTAGTAAATTGTAGTTTTTAATTTTCTAGTTAAGCCACTATTATTACAATATTTAAAAATTACAACTTTCTTGTTTCTTCTTTTTCTCTCCTCTTTATTATATGTACAAAATAAAAAATTGTAATGTAATAATATCTGGTCCTTTGATTTATATTTAATATTTATTTCTCTTTCCATTCTCGTCAAAACCCTAATTTCTCAAATGCGTAAAGAAATTTGTCCCTAAATTTAACCCACCCATTGAAAAAAAGAAAAAAATCGTTTCGCTGGTAATTATTTATGTTTTAGGAGAAAATCTTCTGAAATTAAGATTCCGCCATGGAAGCTTTGGTATATTTTCTTCTTCACTAATTAGTTATTTCCACTTTGCAACAGTCTTGTGTAAAAAAAAATCCCAGAGAGACTTCATCTTTCCCTTTCCCCTTTTGCTTTTAAATCTCAGAATCTTAGTTAAGCTCTCTTGATCTTTCATCTCTTTCTCTTGTCTCTACTTTAAGTGTCTGTCTTCGAAGCTTGAATCTGTCGTGATCAGAGTGGCTTATTAAGGTTGTTGTTTGTTTCTTATCTTCTTGAGGTTCTTTTTTTGACTTAATTGTCGGAATCTTTGTTTACAGAATCTTCGGATGGAGGAGAGAGAAGGAACCAACAACATCTCAACTAGTTTTGGTCTGAACCAACAACATGAATCATCACCTGCTGGCTTCCACATGGACCCACCACGGTCTGAAAACCCTAACCCGTTTCCCGTTGGTCAAGCCTCAGCCTCAGCGGCTAAAGCATCTGAGAATGCTGCTCCTCCTTTCAGCTTGACAATGCCGGTGGAGAATTCATCTTCTGAGTTGAAGAAGAAGAGAGGGAGACCTAGAAAGTATAATCCCGATGGCTCACTCGCCGTTACTCTCTCTCCGATGCCAATTTCCTCCTCCGTTCCACTCACTGGAACAACAACGGAGTTTGCTTCTCGGAAACGAGAAAGAGGAAGAGGAAGAGGAAGAGGTAGAGGACGTGGAAGAGGAGGAGAACACAACATCATCATCAACAACAATTGGCTCAAGAATCCTCAGATGTTCGAATTCGACAACAGTACTCCTGGTAATGTCTTTTATCTCTTAACTTTTTCTCCTTTTGGGAATTTAGGAATCTCTGTAAATTGGTCTTCGCTAAGAATCAACACATGGATCCTATACCATATGAGAGTGATTAATAAATATCAAATGATGTTTAGCCGGTGGAGGAACTGCTGAAGTTGTTAGCGCAAGTTTTACACCTCATGTACTCACAGTAAATGCCGGTGAGGTATGATCCACTGAACATTAACCATGATTAGCAAAAGCTTGTTAATCATGAGATTTCTAACTGTTTCTGGCCCTAACAGGATGTTATGATGAAGATAATGACATTCTCTCAACAAGGCTCTCGTGCTATCTGCATTCTTTCAGCTAACGGTCCTATTTCCAATGTTACAATTCGTCAATCTCTGACATCTGGTGGTACTCTCACTCATGAGGTAAGTATGACTCACTCTCTTTTAGGTTCATTCTATCCTTTTCCTATTTACTAAATTGAGTTAACAATATACATATTTGGTCAGGGTCATTTTGAGATTCTTTCTTTGACGGGCTCATTTACACCAATAGAGAGTGGAGGGACCCGAAGTAGAGCTGGTGGGATGAGTGTCTCTCTTGCTAGACCAGATGGTCGTATCTTTGGTGGTGGACTTGCCGGCCTCTTTATAGCGGCCGGTCCTGTTCAGGTAATAGTAGGGACTTTTATAGCGGGTCAGGAGGAATCGCAGCAGCAACAGATAAAGAAGCAAAGAAGGGAAGGACATGTGATCCCGACAACAACACAAGCTTCTAACATCTCATTTGGTGGCCCAGCCGATGATCCAAAGGCTAGATTTGGGTTCAACAAGCCTGTTGTTACTCAGGCGCCATCTGTGTCGGCACCACCGGTGTCGTTTTCGCGACAGCCAAACAGTAATCCGGTTCAGGGTTACTACTCAAATAACATGTCGAGCCGTATCAATGATCTCTTCTCTACCGTCCCAGAAGATGAGGAAGAAGATGAGGAGGATTTAGAAGGTGAAGATGATGCAGAATTTGGAGGCCATAGCGAATCTGACACTGAGGTCCCAAGCTGATGACTTACTTGAGTGAGTTTTAGATTGTTTTCTTAAAAACAGAGATCTCTCACTAAAAAGTTAGGGTTTATAAGTTTCTTTCACTTTCTTCTATCATCTAAGTGGTTTGTTGTAGAAGCGCAAATCTTAGTGTGTGCAAACTCTCTCCTTCAGCGACTTCATTTTGAAACTCTACTAAATTTTATTGATTTGTCTTTAGACATTCTATCTACATTCTACAACAACACGATCCACCTA